>VURO01009316.1:56427-67693 GCA_015108175.1 Pelvicachromis taeniatus
GAGCTTCGCCCCCCCCCCCCCCCCACACACACACACACACACACACACACACACACACACACACACACACACACACACACACACCCACTGACCCTAAGTCAATTGAAACAATCCACACATCCAGCTTTAACATGTAATATATATTGTATGTTTTTCCAGTTGTTCTTGTTTTCTGGGGGGATTTTTGCATCCATGTCAATGGAGACATCTTACTCCTTTCAGCCAAGCTGTGGTTCTGCTTGGCTGCCATGGGCCAAGAAGTTTCCCATCACTTTGTTCAACAGCATATTTCAACCTTGCTTCGCCCCCCCCCTCCACATGGACAGAGTATAATCAAGCACTAATGCTTTCCTCCCTCCCCCGAGGACTGCCTCTGAGTAGCCTGTTAAGATTTCATTTGCATGGTTAATTAGTAAATTAAAAGGAGAGCCTGTCCCAATCTTTTCCCAGCAACCCCTGTGCGCTCGCTCTCTTGTCTCTTTCTCTCTCTCTCTTGCTCTTTCTCTCCACACCTCCTTTTTTCCCCCTCCCTCTGAGCTGTTCCTCTTCTTCTGACACCACCCACAGCCACAAGTGCCACTTCCCGCTAGAGTCCACTTTTGCTGACTTTAATGGCTAACCTCCCCTCCGCAAGCACAATCTATGGACGTCTGCGGGACATCAGCAAACGAAAGTCAATGGGAGCTTGCACTGAAATTAGCGCTCTCACAGTGAGGGAGTTGAAGATGAGATGGAAACTGTGTACAGACTCTAGGTTGTGGACTCCCATGCCTTACATCTGTCCGTTTGTGCCTCAGTTTTGCCCCTGCTGCTATCACATGATAGCGACACACTCAGAAAAACTCCTGGCTAAAAATCTCACGCGCTGTGTAGAAAAGAATGTGACACAGGAGCTAAAGATTGTTTTTCCTCAGATACATTTCAACCCATATGTTTTCTTGACATTAGAGTAGCTCTAACGGTAGCGTGCTCTCTTTATTCAGATCATCCGATGACCCAGTAGTGTGCGACTGTTGAAATGACCTTGTGTGTCTGAATTGGATGCAGGAAGGCTGCTGGTGCACAAAAACTCCCTCTCTCTCTCCCTCTCCCTGTGGCTAGCTCTTGTTCTGCTATTCTCCCGCTCTCTTAGCCAAGAAAAGGACATCTGAGCTTGTTGACTCCAGCACTTGTGCTGCCATACTCTGCAGCTCCCTCGACGCCCTTGAGTGCATTAGCTCCTCGTCTCTCACACAACCTGGTGCTGTGGTAAGCCACGGCGTCTCCAGGGTTTTGTAGTTTTTAGTGAGTGATTTAGAACGTGGCCCACGCTGCTTAGTAATCTCGACTCCACACTGCTCTTGGTGCTATTATGGAGGGAGCAGTTCATTTAGCAAGTACATTAACTACTTTGAGTGGAGATTAAACTTCCCTGGAGAGGTTCAGACTAATCACTAATCACTATCTTTAAAATGCACCATTTATGATTAGACTTTCACTATGGCTACCATTAGAGTTAATTGTAGTACACGAGAGTGGTGGACCAGCGGTAGGTGGTGCAGTGAAGAGTGTATGTACAGTACACCTTCAGCACATGTGACATTTATGACCACGCTTGCAAGCTGCTAATGCACTGCAGATGTTAACTTTCCATGCATTAAACAGGCTGCTCAATGATGGGAGATAAAATGGATGTTCAGTGGCGAGAGGAAAGTGTAGGAACCAGAAGGGATGCTGAGCTTTTCTGACTAGTCCCATTGCTGGCTGTCACTCTGCTCTGACAAGTCTCCATCAGGGAGAATGACAGACACACGCACAAACACAAACGCATTCAGCTACACTTATGCATGCTGTACCATTGAATCTCTTATCTCCCAATTACAGCAGATTAGAACCAATGTTATTGTCTTTGATCCTAAGTGTGCGGGGGCTCTGGGGAAACAGTGACATTTTCGTCTGATGCTTGCCGTATGTTAGCACGGCTCTGCTGGGACCAATTAAGTTAATATTTAATGTGTGTCCCACTCTTGATCGGCCCAGCCAAGGCTGGCACAGCAGCAGAGGCGACATAATCAGCGTTTGGTAGCGCCCTCGCTGTGCGCTCGCTTGTTCCAGCTAAACCTGTGGGAGAGCATCACTGAGGTTCTGCCATTCCACAACTGCAGTGAAGCAAGCCCAACTCAGAGCAGAGATACACCTAACACCTTCATCTAATTAACTGTAAGGGTGTCTTTTCAGGACTGGAATATGGTGCAGCGGCTTTTCTTTATATATATATTTAGCTGTGATATTCTTTGCAATCTGACAGCTTTTGAAAGTCTGTATGTTTTTCCACTGAGCATAATCCAAATTTGAATAGCGGAACATTAATGAAAAATCTGTGTTTATTGATAAGTAAATGTGCTTCCTTTACACCCACATGTCTGTGTTTGTGAGGCCAGTGTTTTTTGTACAGTTAAAAAAAAAACATTTAAAAATGATTTATAAACCACCCACTCCCTGTCAGATTTTTTTTTTTTTTTTTTACTGAGGTTGAAGCACAGATTTTTATTTATTTATTTTTTTCCTGTATTAACCAGTACACAGTACCATAATAAATACCGATGCAGCAGTGTTTGTAATAAATATCTGGATTGGATTTTGTTTTTGTTTTGGCACTAATTATCAGATTGAGCCACCATTTCACTCCACTCTGACCGCTATTTGTCAGATTTAAATGACATTTTATACAAGGAGGCATGATGCTCAGGTAGATTGTACGATATGCGTGTAGCGCTGTAATGCTAATTAACAAGTGATAACTTAGTGTTGCCAATAAACGTTGTTAGCATTCTCATGGTGAAGCATTTTGAAACACAGCCTCATTGAGCATATAGTAAATGTTTCTTGTTTAATTATTATTATTGTAGCAGAAATTGTATTATTTTGTACCCGGTGCTCCCACTGACATGCTTATCGGTTTTAGCTAAGATTGCTAAGTGTAAGTATGGGTGTTCCCAATTCCTTCAAAGACCACAAAGGCTGAAGCAGCTATTAATTGGTACAGTCCTGCCAACGACATGCTGCTCAGGTTGTGTATGTTAGCATGCTAATAGACAGTATAAAAAAACTGACACCCATTAGTTTCTGAAATCCCATGATGTGATAATATGGGGTGGGACTGACTGTGAGACTGCTTACTAGTTGATTAACAATAACCAATGATTAAATGCAAAGTGGTATATGCATGCATAGAGTGAAAAAAAATGAAAATAAAGAAGAAAATCTCTTCCCTCTGCAATAAACCTAGACCTGTTACAGGGTAACAAATGAAGGATTCATGGTCACTTGATGCAGCCATAAGTGTATGCTTTATCAAAGAAGAAAGTTTTAATTTGACTAATCTTAAAAGTAGAGAAGGTAATGCCACCTGCCGTTAAACTGACCATATTCCACATGAAAAACAGGGACTGCTGTGGAACCCTGTATCTCCACAAAAAAAGGCCACCATCTGGATTTAAGCAAATAGGCAACAGCCTTCCATTCTGAAGGTTTAGCAAGATGACAGTGTCAGGATTTATCGGACAGAAATCTTGAGAGGTTTGTTCAGGAAGCATGAGACATCATTTTCACACATGGATTGGCCACTACAGAGTCCAGACCTTAACCCCATTGAGAATCTTTGGCATGGACTAGTGAAGACTTTACGCAACAGTCTGACTCTCCCAGCATTAATACAAGATCTTGGCACAAGAGTAATGTATCTCTGGACAGAAATAAATGTTGTAAATAACTCATCAAATCTAAACGTGAGCCAGTGAAATATTAGTGTGACTTGTTTTTTCTAGCAGGGCAGTGTATATGATTGTAATCTAGTGCAAGGTTCTCATCAGAGATGATTTTGGTGTACTTGTACACTTTCCCTATTAAATATACTCAGTAACTAAAATACATTGTGATAAACTAAACAAGTTGTGTAATATTACCCTGAAATGCAAGCTTGTAGTTAAGAGATTAGAAATAACTTCACTATCAAATGGTAGAGTAAGTTGGCAGGCTCAGTTTAACTCTTGGCATGATGCTTAATTTTTCCCATAGCCGCTATCAATTCAGACTGATATTGAGCTTAACAGTTTGCATTGTTTTATAGCAACTGCCTGTTGTAACAGGCCTATGCTGCTTGTGACTTCACATGATGCACTTAGCATCTCTTCACTTGTCTCTTTTCCCACTCTGTGTTTATACACCACTTTAATGGTTAGTTATTATTAATCTTTTGTGTCTTTTGTCCTGTCACCCCTAACTATTCATGGAAGATGGCGGCCCCTTCCATGAGCCTGGATCTGTTGGAGGTTTCTTCCTGTTAAAAGGGAGTTTCTACTTCCTACTGTCACCAAGTGCTTGCTCATAGGGGGTCATCTGATTATTAAGGTTTTCTCTTAACCTAAATATACTCAAGGCAAATGTAATTGAAGTAAATAGTTGACAGATCACCAACATAAAAAGATAATCTTAAAAAACAAAGCTTCATAAATATTTTTAGCCTCGTATAAATTTGCTTAGATGTAGCAGCCATTACATCTGGTTCCAAAAGGAGTGGCTGCATGGCAATAAAAGGGCACGGTTGCCAAGATACAAGGGGTGGCTCATCTTACCCTGCTCCCGCACTATAGTGTCACATGTGTATACAGGTGTTTGTCTAATTAATAATTGTAGTACCTTTATGTGGCATTTAGAGCCATAAAATTCCCAGTCTTGATCTAGGAATTAAACACTGAGGTAAAAGTGAACTCTTTGTACCCCTGGTGCTTTATTTCCGACTGCAGATTTTCTCCCTCATCAGTAACAACTTACGAGTCCAATACGTTTAGCTTTTTTTGTCTCCCCATTTTAAAAATGTGTGTTCCAGGATTTAAATGGGTGTTTAATTGATGTCTTGCTGGTTAAATAGTGGCCCCTGGATTCTTTTTGTACAGCGTTCGACCTCGAGCAATGATTCTTATTTGCGTTTAAAAGGGCTCATAAACAGTTTATGTGCTCCCACTATGACGTTTCCTTGCTAGCTGCTGAGCAGCGAGCTATGTTTGAGCGGAAACTTTTTAGGTTTTATGTAACAGAGAAGAGAAAAGCAGCATGTACAGAGTGAAATACAAACTGTTTTTTTTTCCTGATCCCTCCATTACAAAAGTTACTGGCAACAAATTCTAGAAGAAAAACAGAAGAGCATAGCCCAGTAATTGCTGGCATTAAGTTAAACAAGACAGTCAGCTTTATCACTGAGCCCAGCTGAGAAATTGTTTCCATATTATATTTCTGTGTTCCTGTGTGCTGTTTTCTCCCGTCCCGCTCTGTGATTTATCAAGCAGAATGTGCATCTTTTCCCTTGCAAACACAGTCCCCATTTATAACTGAGCAGACAAGTCCCTTCTATTTGTAGTTATTAATCAGAGTTGACTGTAGCGGGCACGGCCACTGGAGCTCAGACCGATAGACTCTCAGTCAGAGAGGAAAAGCCTGTCACATCCTGCTGACAAATACACAGATTTATGGAGCCCACATAGCCAGGCTACTCTCTATAAACAAATGCATTTGCCTGAAAAGAGCAGCTCTGAAAATGGATCTTCACTATGAATGCACATTTTTAAACACGACGACACCGCGTCGCCAAGAGTGAGGGGCTGAGGACGAGTTTATGAGGATATTACCACCCGTGTGCATGTATAGCTCCATGTTTCGGATGACATGTAGCTTGACTAATTAACTGATCAAAGGCTACTTATAATCTCCATTAGAGCTGGTTGTGTTAATCAGTTTGCTACACACAAAGCCGGCACAACACAAGGCCACAAGAAACAGCTTGGCCTTGCTGTGAGGGTAAAGTCTGCAGCTTTGTGCCAGTCCAGTTCTTAATATATACGCCTCTGCTAATACTTTGATTTGTTTCGTTTGTGTTTCCACCCGGCATCCAAGGCTGGCTGTTCTTTTCTGTCGCAGGAGAGCGTTTGGTGCAGCCACTAACCTCTTTCTGTCATCACCAGCCCGGAGAGATTAGCTGTATGAGTGTCTCGTTTCCTGGTGGAGCCCGGCCCCCAGTCCATTACAGTCCCAGCTCTGGTCCATGCTGAGGGGATGGGTGGGGAATGGGGAGGGGGGGGACATGAGTGAGGGTATAAAGGGGGTTGAAGTCATAGAAAACTGTGGCCATGATTGCAGTAATCCTGTTATCTCTCTTGCTAAAGCTGGCCACTCTAGTGACCTGGAGACACAAATGTTAAGCTGCCTCTGTCTCTCTCCTCTCCTGCTCCTGCTCTTTTCACTCCTCCCTGCTCCATCTCACTCTCTTTAGCCAGCCTCATTGAATGTCAGGGGGTGGTCTTGGCTTTGCCTGACTCTAAATTCACAGTCTTCACACACACCCCAGGCTATCTCGAATTCCGTCAGAACAAAAGGGGTTTTTCTCCTGCGGTACTTGAACTTCTCGCCCATCTCATGCATCTTAATGCTTCCATAGCTGTCCAGGTTCAGGGCCCCTTAGGAGAAAACTGCTCTTATTATTTTCCCCTGAATGAGGGAAACAAAACTGAGCTGGTGCAATCATGATTAATATGTGATTTGATAAACTAATTCCAAACCTTGCATTGTTTTCCTCCCAGAAAGAGTAAATAATATGGTCAAATTTAGCTTCTCATCTATTAGCTCGCTCACACTGTCATTTGTTAACAGGATAATGGGGCGTAAAGAGGGCCATTATTCTCTCAGTCCACAACATATGCTGAAATCCTGCAGAAAAAAAAAAAAAGCTCTCCAACACACACACTCACAGCCACTCGGACGCACACAAACAACGTGCGGGCGAGACGGTGTCATTTTGAAAGCGAGGACATGAGCACACTTTAAAGGAGCAAATGCATCATCCCGTTTTTTTTCCCCTCAATGTCCCTGTCAGGTAGCAAGAGAACCATGTCCCAGACCCTGTTGTGATTGTAATCCTGGCGTGCCGGCCTTGAACCTGACGTGCTGCTAGGCAGCTCGAGTTAGTATTCATTCTAGTCGCCACATTTGATAATAGGATAATTGGCATTCTGCACTCGTTCTGCTGCTAGCGAGGCTATAGATCTGTTCTATAGGTCAAAACCTGATCAAAGTCCAACACCCAATTTGCAATGCTAATCGCCGCCCAACAAATAATTGTGCTTAAGAACTGTTTAAATGAACCTCTCTGGAAGCCCACATAATGTGGCTTTTGTATCTGTAAGAGACATAATAGCAGAGGGCTTTTCTGTGGAGAACGCGCTGCCCTCTGTTATTAACTCATTAGACCTCAACGCTTTGATTCAGCGCCATTGTCTGACCTTCCCTCTCTGAGTAAGTGGACTGGGTAACATCACAAGACTCTTGTCTGCCAGAGCATTGAGAAGTATATTCCAGCGAGATGCATACATTCAGATCATTTTAGATTTATTTTTTATTTTTTAAAGACAACAAAAAAAATAAACCAATGCAAATTCAGGGATCAATCTAGATAATCACAAGGGGCATAATAATGATGTTAAGAAGAAGAAAAGCACAAAGCAAACATAGAAATTAACAATGCGTTGAGCAAACAGTGAAATTCAATTGTCGGCCTGAACTAAAAAGTGCTCATTCGTCAAAGGGGAGAGCACATCAAATAACGCAGGTAGAGATTCCAAATGGATAATTAACAGCTTTCTTTCCATTATAATTGGAATCAGTCTAGCCTGTTCCTGGGAAAGAGGGCAGAAAATTGAATCAGTGTTGTGCAGATAGAAATTACCACCATTCTCCACCTTAATTGGATGTCTTTGCTGAAATCATACCATGGGCAACCATGCTGGCATGCAGTTTTCAACATATGGCAGCCATCTATACGCACTTCTCCCTCTCGGAGCTGTTGTGTTTGAGGTACGACTCTGAGGCGCACCCGGGCTGACTGTTTTCCTTCTGCTGCCATCTTGTTTCCCCTCCTCAGACAGATTAAAAGAACATATCTTATTTCTGAGGTCTTTTCACACTACTAATTTCAGAGGCCTGTTTTCTCCGTTGTAGTATGCTCCTGTGATTGGAGTATGAGGCAGCACATGTGAATGGCAACCAAAGCACTGGATTGCTGAGGACATGTTCAGCACAAAGCGTCCAGCTCAAAGCCGAATTGATAAATCAGAGGGAAATGTGCCGGATATTATCATCCCATTCCAGATGGTCATTTGGATGGCAACAAATGGTCCAGTGAGCAAGTCCCACAGAGATTAAAATATTAAGCATGCATTTACAAATCTCTACTGGCACAAAAACAAAAATGAAATTAAGGAGATTCGCCATGCGAGAACAATGAGCAGTTGACTAATGGCTCGTTCACTTACTTCATCACAGCCCAGGTAGCCAGTAGGCTGGGAATGACTGCAGCTCCTGCATGCTAATGCAGATGCTGAAAGCCCGGCACATACAAACGGAGGCAGAGGATCAACCTTGTGATGACATTAAAGCACCGTGGAGACGAGTCGGTCCAGTCCTTTGCGGCCGCATGCAGAGACACTATCTTCTTTTCCTCAGATGTACTGTACCCCTGCCTCATGCTCATGCTGTTTGTGTGTGTGCAAACAGGCCTTTGTGTGTGTGTCTCTCTGTTTGAGTTAAATCTATTCAGTGTCCCCACCACTGCCCATGTCTTTGTGTATTTCTTTGGACGTGTGACTGTGTGCGTGTGTGTGTGTGTGTGTGTGTGTGTGTGTGTGTGTGTGTGTGTGTGTGCGCTGATACATTCTCGTTCCAAAGCGGTACCATTTTGTGTGCGTGAGTGATGCACCAGACAAAGTGTAAACAGGAAACAGTTATGGATTGTTTTTACACGTTTTCACTTACCTCTGCGAGTGTGTTGGTAAATGTACCTCCCGCATCCCCGAGCCCTGACACGTCTTCTCGCTTTTTTCTCTTTGATCAGGAGGTGATGCAGATGGAGCGGCAGCTCGGGGGTCGGCTGATTGACGAGCCTCACGTCCTGCTTTTCAAAGACAGCTACCACAACCTGCGCCTGTCCATCCATGACATGCCCCAGGCGCACTGGAGGAGCAAGCTGCTAGCCGGCTACCAGGTGCGTTGGGTTGCCCTTGGGGGGCTGCAGGGGCAGGAAGTCGCTCTAGATCAGTGCAGGAGCAAGGAGATTAAATACAAGTGCCTGGCCGAATCTGTCAAATTTGTGTATCAGCAGTAATAAGGCCGTCGAATGTGTTTGTTTATGAGCTCAATTTAAAATCCATGCTGTTTGTTAGATTAACAGAAAAGTCAAAAATGAATTGAATGCATGTTAACAAAAGTTAAAAAGTTACTGACTAGTCAGAAGCTATTCGGAAGAAACTTTTTTTTTTTTTTAATTGTTAATGAGGCTTCGCGGTCTCCTAATGTCTCCAGAAAGTTGTTTTTCATTTGAGTTGGGCCAGACTTTTTAATTAACCATGTTTTGGTTTGGCTTCAGTTGATCACTTTAAAGATTCACACAAAGGAGTGTTTCTAAGCCTGTTACTGCAGGACTCTGCTGTCCAATAACCTTTTCTGTTCTTGGCACAGTTTGGAACTTAAAGTCGTTTGTCAGAGTAGAGGAAACCTTTTTTTTCTGTATGCACCCCTGTGCCTAGACCACGAGTGTGCACATAGTGTATACATGTGCATAGAGGAGCTGAATTGCGTGCACTAACTCAGGGCTGCAAGCTGATTGATTATACTAGCTGTCGCTCTCTCAAAGGGGGCTCGTATGAAATATAGAGCAGTATGTAAATATCTCGAACTTTGCAACCTGAATTTTGGATCGACTCCACCTTACTGCGCTCCCCGCACCTGCGCATGGCCAGTTACACTGCAGCCCGACGTATGCACACACAAGGGATGTTCCAAGAGGACTAGAAAATGTTCTGGCTGTAACTATGTGAGCATTGAGTACTGGGTCCCCAATGAGAGCACGCAGGCTGTGCCAAGCAAGCAAGGCGGCAACAATGCACCCAGAACAGAGGCTTATTCCTCTGGACTGTGCCTGTTCATTTGGAAGTGTTATTCCCCTCTCAGCAGTGCAGTCAAAAAGGCCTTTAGTCTCCCTGGGGCCCATGAAGACTTCTGTGCGTTTCACTCGGCTGCTCTGTTGCCAGTCTGGTTGGGTAACAGTGCCCCCATTTGGTTAGTAGGATGTGCTGCAGACCCCACTTCTTTCAGACTGAGAATCCTGGTAGCTGTTGAACTGGGGGTAAAGCGAGGATTTAGTGTGCCCTTTTTTTTTTTTTCTTCTTTCTCCAGCATTACAACTGTGCTTCTCTTGGGTTATGCAAACAAGTCATGAATATGCAGCAGAAGAGAGCGAGAGGTAGAAATTGCAGACTCGAATGCATTCTCCCAAACACTCCCTGGTATCTGTTTGCTAAACAGAAGCTGAAGCCTATACAGCAGCAATACTCAGAAGCAATACTCAGAGCTATTGAGTATGCTTATGCATTTGCCACGTGATGTGCTTTAGCTTTAAAGTAGTAGCGTGATATTTCAGCGTTGACACTAACGCCGTCATTTGTGCATCTGCCTGAAAGTTACTACAAAGCTAAAGCAAGTTAATGAAAATAGATGAAAAGGAAAAAAAGAAATGCTTCCATTGCCAGCGTGACAGATTGCGTGTGTAATCTATTAAAATCCAAAGTTTGATTTCTTCTGTTATCGGCAGAGTCGGGCTGGCAGCTCTTAACTCCTATTAAAGATTCTATTTGTCAGTAACAGCACATTTATTCCCTTTAACTTAATTGAACGTTGTCATTCCGCTGCCTCAGATATACTTAGCCATAATGATGACAGCTTATGTCAGTGTAATTAATGATAATCTCAGTGTATTCTAGGCAGGCGGTCGTGTTATGGCGCGTTTCAGACATGCAGTTCTGACTGTGCTGCTGCATGTGCTTCATTTTTTTCTTCTTCTTCTGCAGGAGATCCCGTTCTACCACATCTGGAACGGTTCCCAGCGGTACCTGCACTGCACGTTCACTCTGGAGCGGCTCAGCCTCAGCACCTGCGAGCTCACCTGCCAGCTGTGTGTGTGGCAGGTGGAGGGGGAGGGACAGAGCTTTAGCCTGGACTTTAACATTGCCAAGGTAACGTTCGTTCAGCTCACTTAAAAGCTGCGGTTGATTATGCGGCAGCTACTATTTATCATTTTGGTTATGCGTAAAGGCGGTGATTTTTCTGCTGAGCTCAGAAAACAGTGTGTAGACTTTGCTGTGTGCCCCCCCCCCCCCCCCCTCCCCGCCCCCCCCCCCCTCCCCTC
>VURO01009323.1:18222-48360 GCA_015108175.1 Pelvicachromis taeniatus
AGAGCGGGGGGGGGGGGTTTTTTTTTTTTTTTTTCGAACTGTGCCAGTCTGCACGCTCCATTGGCTGCTGGGGGCTCCCTCGACACTCCCAGAAGCAATGATTGGTGGATTGGATGCCGGCGTGAGTATATAAACCTGAGAATCCTGCCTTAAACACAGAAGGGCGGCTGCGTCTGCTTTGCACCCTCAGTGGCAGACTGCGGCTGGTGTCCTGCGCGCTTGGCTCGGTGGTGGCCGGCGTGCTCTCTCTGTCACTCGGTGGCAGGCATACTACTACCTTGAGCGGTTCCTTCTCTGTCAGAGGGACTTCCGGGTCAAAGGTATATTACTACCCGGCCACTACTATTGGAGGCCGGCGGCTATTTGCTTGAGGGGTTTTCAAGCCTGGCGCTTATTAGAAACCGGTGTTTAAAATAGACAGGTGGGTATTGGAAGATATTCGGTACACTTGTAGATTTAGTCCAAACGGTTCTCATGTTTCCTCCTGGTTGGGACACTTTGGGAGTGAGAATGTGCTAGATGACCATACTGGGGCACAACTGAACCCATGTAATCTAAGATCTAAGCTTAGATCTTAGATTAAGATCTTAGATTGCAAAAACAGGGTCTTCATTTTTCGCATGAAGGCCACTTAAAGAAATGACAAAAACTTTGCCAAAGAGATTCCACGGTGTGTTGAAGACTAAAAGTGGTCAGACTAAATATTGACTTTCCAGCTTGCTGGAACTGCACAGTCTTTGTTTTTGTCTTCTATATTGTATTTCCATGCATGTTTACATATTTCAATAAAATCCTTCACCCATTTCTCATTTTCTTAATGTAAATGAATGTGTGGCTGCTCAGGGGTTTTGAACTGTACCATGACTGATCAAGAAATAAGACCAAAACACAGAATTATTGATGAGTTTTCAACTGGACTGACACCTGCAACAGAGAGCCTTATTGCAAACAAGAACAGCTCATCCTTAAATCCAGTGATTGGACAGGAAATCGGAGGTATCATTACGTTGTTCATTAGTTTAAGATTGAATGTAGTGTCTTGTAGAAAACAATATTATTATTTCTGTGGAAAAAGAAATTATTATTTTTTTGACTAAAACATTGTTTCCTTCACACTTTAAGTATTAAGATATAAATCTTTTTATATTTCTTATCATGCTCCCAGTCCATTTTTGCATCAAAAGCTTTGAGTTAAGCCACCGTGTTGTGTTTTACAAATGGAGTCTTTCTTTTAAAAGTATCCACAAATGACTTAAAAGCTTCTTTTTTTTTCTTTTCTTTTTTTTTTTAAAGAACTTACTACTAAAACTCTCTGGCAATTTAAGGGGAATAGTGCCCTTTTCACCTTGTTCCCGAGAGTACATGCATGCAATAATTTGAAATATTGTGAAATCTTGATGAAAAACCACACATCACCGTAGATGAAACAAAGCCAAGGGATAAAATTGGGAAGCAAACGAGTTGGAGTCCAAGGGATTCAGCTCACATTTGCTTAACTAACATTAATATTTATCATTTGGAGAAAACTGCTCGTGTATATTTGCTTTTTCAATAAATTCCTATAGAGTGAGTTCATCTCACCCTCACTATGTAATCATACCATGAGATAATTGATAGAGCCAGCAAATAAAGAAATGAATAACACGAATCGTGTTAAATATATGATGAACGGTGAATGTGAAGACTTTATAGCTACAGAATACATGTTTTCATGTATATCAGTGGGCACACTGGCATCATCCCACATAATGATGAAGGAGGAGAGAGGTGCTTTGAACACCACGAATCTCACACTACCCCTGGCTCTTTTCAAGGGGAGGTGACGATTGCTTGGCTTGTCAGCCTCCAATCCTGCCAAGCGCTCGACAGACCAAAGGTATGGACGGTTCACAAACAGAATTTTTAAATCTGGCCTGGATCAAAGGGCTGAATAGGAAATCACAATCAACTGGTAAGAATGTCAATGAACTGCATAATCCACAGCTATCGGAGAAGACAACAGTGGAAGGTTTGGGGAAAGCGAGACAAAGTTTATTTCGCTTTTGTCTCGAAAGAAGGTTTATTTCTCGTTAAAGGTACTTTCATTTGTTGGCGCGCTTTCTTCCACAGTCCACCTGTGATGCCCACAAAGTCACACCGTTTCAGCAAAACTTCTATAAATATCACCATGTTTCTTTCTCTTTCTGTTTAACTAGACGCCGAAACCCTTTCACTACAGGACTCTAAGATGTTATCAGCGACGACCGCTCGTAATTTCAGCTTTCGACTCATAACGAGCCATAAAAGCAGTAGGACAGATGAGCCTCGTGGCTTTTGAGAAGCACAGAAGGCAGGTGGACACGACCATGCCAGGTCGAACTGCAGAAGGTTGGTTTCCAGCACCAGATGGTTTGTCTTGATCAGAACACTTGACTGAGGATATGCACAAGCAACTCCCACAGCTGCCTCAACAAACCCAAAGAAAGAAGAAGGGCTGCCAGAATAAAAAAAGACAACAACAAAAAACCCAAACTGTGAGAATCTGTTGTTAGTTCACTTCTTGAAAATAAAATATTCTGGAATTTCTCTGTAAGTAACCACTGAGATGGTGTTTTCCTATAAATTTAAGCTGTAACTGTAGTAGATAAATACTCCTTTCTTGAGTGAAAATCCCAGTTTATGAGGTTATAAATGTGTTCAGGGCTTTAACTCTCTCTCTCCTTTAGCTGGCTCACTTACTTTTTTTATCCAGCCTATACATTTTGAACCTTGACAACACGAAAGCTCTAATTGTCGCAGAAGAACTGTATTAATTTCTTTTATTTTGATGGTGGTTTGAGCCCGTGTTTGAGAAACCTGAGGCTATTCATTCAAAAGTGTCAAAGCCATTGGTACAATTGGTGGTGCTACACTATGTGCGCTGTGTATTGACATAACAGTACAATTTGAGTTAGACCTTGTCAGATATAACTGACAATTGAATTCTCCATCTCAGCTTGCACCTAGAGAATAGCACAACTGCAAAGTTGTGCTATTCCACACAGGGAGCGGCATATATGGCAAGATATGACACAGCAGCAACTGACATTAACAAACATCACTAATGTGAAAGATAAAATTCGTGTTTTAGTAACCGACTCTTGGATGGAAGATTATGAAGTTGCCTGTAGAGTTAAATAGATTTTTTTTTTCAATCTGAGAAGCTGCGCTCCAGCACGACGAAACAGTTAGAGAAGGCTCAGTGGAGTAGCTTTTGTTGATTATAATGCCAATACAGCCCCATGTACTAACGGCTTCAATCTACAGTGTTAACAGCTGAAGGCTGTTCTGTGGGCACCTTTGTGTGGACCTAGTTACTTCAATGTGAATAGTTCTTTTGACATTAATGTCTTTCTTCAATGATCTTTTGTGATTACCAGCCGTGCAAAGCTTGCATTAGATCACAATATACTGCCCTTTGTGGTCCCAGGACCCTTCACTAATACCCCGCAACCTTTGTATGGCAAACCCAGAGAGACACCATTAGTAAGTGCTCATCATCATCATCCATTGGCTCGTTTAAAAGGCTTTATGGATTATAAATCCAGTGCAATTTTGAATAAATGCATTTCCATTTTTTTTGTGTTGTCTACATAATTATTTACTTACTGTGATAAGCAAAGCCTTACAATGGGTTGTGCATATTTGGCAATTGTGCCGTTTTCTATTAATTAGTGAATTGCATAGGATTTCTATGATGTAATATAACTGATCGATGAATATTGTACAAATTACTGTTTCATGCAGTTTCTTGTGACTATTTGCCTTCTTTTGACCCTCATTGCTTTCCACTGGCTGTCCCTTTTTACTGCCATCACCCTTCAAACCTCTTTTCTGCTTTGTCTCTTTCTCCATCATTACAGTAGCCACAGGAGGGGTGATGAAGCTATAAAGCCTCATTGAGATCTTGACCCCAACCTCAGTCTCATATCGCCGATTCCTCCCTGCAAAAATTCCTGGCTTATGGCTATCATTGATTCTCAATCACACCTCTGTTCATCCTTTTGTGTTTCCTCCTCCGCACCCGCCACATTCAGCCTTTTTATTTTATTTGGACAGAGTTGAATGGGGGTGCGTATGTGTGAGAGGGGGGGGGGGGCTGCTGCTGTTAAATATCAAATATCTGAATTAGTGCGCACAATGGACCTGAGCATACAGATACGTACATACATTTAGTAGCACTCATCAAGTCTTGATGATATTAACACATATCTAATAATTCGTATAAAATGCTGGTATCAATATTCTCGCAAATGAGAACGTTGTAAGCCGCAGAATCCACCTCTGCCGTTAAACCAGCCTTTATTATTTATCCGCTCACATCATTCTTCGTGTAATCCTTCATGTCCTCGGAGACAGCCGTTATACTTTACTGGCCAGGGAATCAAAAATTCTCCAGGCAGCAGAGTGTTTTCCTTATCTGGAATCACCCTATGTGATAAAGGAGGCAGTGGCTGTGGAAGCCTTCAAATTAAACTCATAACCTATCAATTCTCATTGTCAAGCGACTAAAATTAGTACTATGTAGCTCACCAGTACACCAGGTTTTAGTCCTACCCCAGCCCAAGCACCTCTGATAAAGAAACAAGCCAGTGTGTTACTTCAAAGATTCCCGGCTGCTGCACCACCACACTATCTGTAAGAGTGCGCATTTGGCTCACTGTGACTCTTTCAGCAGTGTGTGTGTGCGCGTGTGTGTGTGTGTGATTGTTTATCTTTCCTCTCTCTCAGACACCAGTCTGATGTAGGCTTTCTACTTGGGAGTGGGTTACTATGAGGTTACTTTGGGGATGCTTATGCTTGCCAACTATCCACCCCAATTTATTTTCTCCTTTTTTCAAACCTGAAACACATGCCTTAATTTCAGCATCACAGTCCATTTAACCATTTCAGGATTTACAGTGATCCCAGCCTTACATGTTCTTCTTTGACTTGGCTTTCTCTGTGAGCACCGGAACCAATAGGTGGCAATGTTGGTCAATCGGTTTAACAAGTCGTCGTGTCAGTCAGTCCATCCAGCAGTGATTTCTGCAATATACAGGAGGGAAACATAAACCACTCAGGGAGGATTCAGTGGCTCTTTTATGCTTGCTGGTTTGGACATGGTTTCCTCCTTAGAATAACATTTCTAGAAAGCTGCTTTTAGCATTGTTTTTCGGCATATGCAGCATTCTTTAGAATAACAAAGACACAGGCAGTGCAGTATTCTTATACTGAAGGGCTGACAGAAGTAAATATGAGGAAGTGCTTTTGGAGAAGCTGAATCAATTGTGGGAGGAGGAATTAATGCTGGGGAGCAGATAGTGCAAATCCAGCTTCAAGGGATTTCAATCAACAGTCGGAGTGAGCCTAAAGCACACTTGGTCTGGCCTTGTCTGTAGAAGAAAAACAGTCACCAGCCCACGTCAGACTTGTCAGTGGCTCAATCCAAAAAATGTCCCATTCTGCAAATATCTTGAACCAGCCCATATTTGAGCTGAGTGTCACGGGGATCAGACTATATTTTTAGATGCTGGTACTTACAGACAAGTGACAAATTAAAAGAAAGCACAACAAAAACAGATGTCTGACCGCAACAATGAGAGAATCTGGTTGCTATTGATCCATTATTGTTCTGAGTGATTACTTTTATCCTGTGATGAATCATTTCTAGCCTAATGGAAGTGGTCTATTGCAATCACAGCATCCACAGGAGTCACTGAAGGATCTTACCAAACACTCTATCATAAATCTCAAGCCAGCTGAACACGTATGGAAGATTTCTGATTCTGTGTAACAGTCCTCTCCACTACAATCACTGAAATGCCAAATATATAAATATCTTTTTGAGGAAAATGATCTATCCCTTTAATATCCTCCAGTCCCAGACACTTATAAAATCAATGCCATGGCACACTGAAGCAGTTCCAGCAGCGCATGGTGCCCTAAAACCATAACAAAACCCTTAATAAGGCACTTTATGTTTTACTTTGAACAGTAAATTTAGCTTGTAAGATCATAATTTGGAAGAGTTCTAACAGATAAGACATTTTATTATATAGTCAAGATTATATATTTTTACTATACTGTATATATTTCACCTCACTGAATGACTGGCATTGTAGTTCTTCTTTTAACAGGGCAAAAAAGGGCATCTGAAAAGTCAGCAATAAAAAAAGCAGCCACACGAAATAGTGAAAAATAAGTGTACTATAAGGTCACATACCAGTCTCTAGGTCTGTATGACTGAAGCCTTACATATGTACTGTAACCTCTCATTTCAAAATGTTGAGGTGCAGTCATGGACTGAGGCTGTTACATGTAATATCGCGCTCGACGGTCTCTATATGAAGGACACCTCTGACAAAAACGGGTGATGATCAACATTAACCTGATTGTCAGTCATTGCATCAATCCCAAGTTAGAACTTGCAGTCCACAATGCTGTGAAACACATCACATAACCAACTAATCTTCCTATACTTCTAGACCCTAAAGGTCTAGAAGTCTCCTGTTCATCTCAGCAAATGCATCAGGGCTTGTCTCCTTCCCTGTCTATACAATTTACGTAAAAATGGGGCAACATGCCATCAACACAGACTGTTTTTTTTAGGTTGAGTTGTTGCAATCTCCTGCAGTGGAGGATTATTTATTCTTTTTTAAACATGATGTGCTGTTCAATTTTGAGATTTCATAATGAGTATTAAAGTTAAGTAGCACTCACAGCCGCACGGCAGTAAGTAAATAGTCTGAATTGAAACTGTAGTCCTACTGTGGTTCCAGAAGATTTTTTGTAATTAAAAAAAGCAAATTTAGCGCCACTTTCAGAAAGGTTAAAAAAGAAACAAGTTTAACTTCTTGTGTCCAAGGTGCCATTATTTGTGATGAACAGGGCAAGGTATTAACTTCCTGAATAGGCACTCGTCCACAATCGCCTGTAGTCTCATCCCCACGTGTGGCTGCTGTTAGGTGGCTGCTGTTAGGTGGCTGCTGTTAGGTTTCTCATGCTTTACTACTCGCTGCCAGTACTGTGCATCATACCAGGTATCTCGACTAACCCTATATATTTCCCTATTCAAATACTTCCTTTTATAATAGCACAAAGACATAATGTTGCTTCCTTTTCCAGTCATCTCCTGTCTGTGCATTCTTACTCATCTGCAACAAAAAGTCATACTATCCCATGTGGCCTTTGGGGTAAACTGATACTTGTAACCAACATTACATCATTATTATTTCTGCCCATGTGCTAGTAGATCTGAGAAACTAAAAGAAAAATGACCTTCCAAATTCAAGGTCACATCATTATTGATTAATGATCTGATTTTCTCAAATTATTTGCACATTCTTATTTATAGTAACTGAGACATGGTTGACCTCGGTAGACTCGGCCACCTTAGCAGAAACACATTTCCACCTGCCTGTTAGGCAGTCATAAGAGGGGTCTTAGGGTCCTGCTTCCTTATTTTTGAGTTTTACTTTATAGACCATTGTGCTGTTCCCCCCATACTCAGTTCTACACTCAGTTAAAACAGGTCCATTGATTCTTTCTTCTGGCCTATGACTGTCCAACTTTGATTTAGTAGATTTCTTTGTGTTAGATCGCAGAGCTGCCACTTTTAAAGCGCTGTTTTAGGGCATCATCCTGTCAAAGTGTGCTTCATTTTTAATTATGGCTCTGCATCCAGACTCCTTTCTAATTGGTCACCATTAAAGGTTGAATTTTACCCTCCTTTTGACATATACTGTATCTTAATTCTTTGTATTGTTCCACTGAAATGCAGAGCTTGTAAAACCAAGAAATTCTAAACGATCATATTATTGGAACAGAAATGGAAACTAACTTCCAACACAATTGTCCGTGATACTTTTAGGGAAGAAAAGGGGGGGGAAATCCATGGAAGTGGTAAAAGATAAAGATTTGAATATTTGTTTGACATAATATCAAATAACATTCAAAGGCCCAGGCTCAGTCAGTGCTCTCAATGGTAGACCTGTTTTTTAATGATCTAGTCTCCCAGTGTGATAGGAAAGAGCAATTTGTTACCCCTTTGGTCTCAAATTGCACCTGATTCACAAATCAGGTTAGCTAACATTAATGCTTTGCTGTCCCAGTTTTAAATTACTAACTATTCAGAATTATTTAAAATAGTTTCTAAAAAGAAATAATGTACAGGAGGCTTAAATGCCACGCCTGAAAATCAGTTTACTCTTTAATTATTACTAACTCTTTATTTTGCAGATTTACTGGTTCTTTATTACTCAACAACCACAAACCAATTATCGAAGTAACTGCTGGAGAAAGTCAAGAAAACTGTCTTTTAAGAACAGTAATGGTATTTTTAAGAGTTTACAGTTAGGCTTGGAATCTCACCACCACACAGTTGCTCTCTGTATGACCTGCGTTTAACCACTGATAGATGTAACACTCCTAGTGCTTTTAGGGCTAAGCATTGCTTCTAATAGGATCAGTGATTCCATTTGCCTTAACCACTTATGAACCTGTGTTGTTGTTAAGGGAACTGTCCTACATGCACTACATCCATATCTCACAAACACAACTGTGAAGGACCACACGACACGCCACCTTAGTTTGGGTACGACGACCCGTTTATTCGTGACCCAATATCCTCTGCGGTTTCCGACAGCTTCCCTGCCCAGGACGCAGCCACTCCTGTCTGGCTCTCCCTCCCCAGCTGGCCGTCACTGTTTAAAAAATACACACACCGCTCTCAGGTTGACAATCAGCTGTTTTCGTCCTACCCCCTGAGAGCTCACTGCGTCACCTCTCCTCTGCAGCAGGCCCCAGACCACGCCTCCGCCACAGTCTCCTTCTGTGCCTGGGGCTGAACCAGGGAACTTTGTAGGCAAATGTGCTATTTGCCAATACCTCTAATTTATGAACACAGACAGCTTACCAACACTATGTAAGCCAAGAAACTGGATCATTTACTATTATTGCTATAAAATTTTAAAGTTTAGTGCCATGTCAGACATCAGCTTTATCAGTTTTGTCTTCATAAGATTTATTTTGTTTTGTGCAATCCACTTTGATAAAGTGACATGTAAATCTGCACTTATTGACTAACTACACTTAAACTTACGACTGGTCCATTTTGAGAAAATGTATAAATAATAATCATTTCATGTGTGTCCAGTGCACATAATATCTGGTGACACTTTTCCATCACTACAACACGCAGACATTTATCCCTTGTGTTGTCACACCTCTCTCTATCCAGTCCAGTCCATCCAGTCATCCTCTTCATCATCACAGCACACCACCCCAACACCAGGCACAGCACAGGAGGCAATAACATATGTAACATATGATGTTTTTGTGTTTGTATTATTCAATGTCTCCATCTTAAACTGTTCTCCACAGATTCCAGTGTCTTCTTTATGCCCCAAGGTTAACTCCTCATATAAAAGAGTTCAGTAATAACTCAGCTGTTTTCCCTGGTGCACATATAACTCCATGTAAACATTTTAACCCCTCTTCTCTTCTCTTCTCCCTCCTAGTCCAAACTCAAGAATTGTGAATGTATGTTCTCATATAAGGTAAGCTTTCATATGGTTTTGGCATATGAAGCTTATGAAGCTTATGTCATTCATTATGTGTCTTCAAGCCAGCCTGTGCAACCTCGCTTTTCTCAGCTTGTGGGTCTCTAGCAGTAGTTCTCCCTCTTGAGAGGAGAACCAACAGAACATGTCACATTTGCATGATGGCTTTTGCCAGGGTTTTTTTAAAAGCTGGATTGCTGTACCTGGCTAACTTTAATAGCTCAGTTTTGAATATTTAAATTGATTGTTGGTGTGATATTGTGAGACTCTCTCTTTTGTAACCTGTAGCAGAAATTAAGTGAGTAAAAGGTTTGCAACTCTTCTAACCTTTGCTGAAGTATCAAGTGCATCATCTAAAGGGACTGAGAAGCTCTATGCTATGAAGGCAATGACTGTGGCTGAACAACATCAAACATCCAAAGAAAACATACTAAACTATATTTTATGTTTGGACCTGCCTGATGAGTGGTGTATGCATAAAAACAGCAGAAATTATTTAGTATGTTTTGTAGGTTTTTGCTTGTTGCAGATGATTGGAGATATTATTCTTTTTTCTTTTTAAAAAAAATAAGATTGCAGACCTGAATTGAAACATGTTGTGGAATCAGCTGTGCTTGTGCTTGTATGCTGTGACCCAGTTCCATTTTATGCACTATTACTGAGCAACGCTGCAGGGTTGACGATGTATTCACATGGTGACAGTGACAAAATACTCGTCTCCATTTTCAGTGCTGTATTTGAGTGTGTTATTAGTTGATTCATTTGGAAATATCAAAGCAGAACTATTGCGCTTGTCCCTATTTTATGTCATATACAGTGCTGTGCAAAAGTCTCGAGTCACCTGTATTTTCTTTATATTTTGCTTCCAATGAGTCGGGCTTTCATGTAACTTTTTTAAAGTGGTGTTGAGCATTTGGAAAAAAAACATTTAGATCAAATTTTGTACACCTAGGTGAAATCGGTGACTTTTCATCTCGTGTCACAAATCCCTCCATTTAAAACTGCATCTACTAAAAGTCCTGCACAGTCCATATTTGCTCTAATTAATAATTTTCTTCACTACAAATTACCAGATAAATGGATTAAATTCCCATCACCTGTATTTTGTGTTTAGTGATAATTATTAGAATACTGTATGCTTTCATTGCTAGCCTGTTAGCTACAGTAATGTTAGCATGCCTTTAAACTCTTGTATACTGTGCAGAAAGACATACAAAGACAGTTAGTATATACTATGGAACTGGGACAAGCTGGGTGGACGTTGCATACAGAAGCCATCCTGACCTCCCTCTTTAGAGCTTGTGGTTCTCTCCACTGAGTTTTATTTGCTTTTCTCTGCTCACCCTATTGCCCGTCAGCTTTTCTCCTTCATCTCCCCCTCTCTGTTCTTCACTCTCCACATATGTCTCTGTGCGTCACGGCAATATTCTAAGAGAGTTTTTCTCCCTGTCCCTCAGGAGGCTTCACCTTCTATGAACTCATGCAACGTGGAGTGCCCCTACATCTGATTGACAAGTATATGACCGAGTCGAAGGTTGTTGAGCAAGAGAAGTAAAAACTGAGCACAGTGCAATAAGACATTTTTGGCTTTGCAAACATCTGATGCCACTAGTTACCCTGTTCTCTCAACTGCTGAAAGCAGCCTGCAGGTGGATGGAGGGAAGATGGGACGGATGGATGGGTGTGAGGGAGGGTGTACCAGTCCGGTGTGGCATGCTGTGTGCAGCTTTGGAGCTAGTTACCAAAAGAAAAAAAAAAGCCAGTTCATCTTCTTTATCACTCTGTTATGTTTGAAAGACTCAGCTCAGATGCATGTTGGCAGTGTTTTGGTTCTAGCTTTTATAAGGAATTGTAGTTTGAAAAAAACAAGCTCAAGGTGCACAAACAGTGACACACAGCTAGAGTATTTTCATGTGGATTTTTGTCAGGAGTGCTTTTTGAAGGTGACGGATTACTTCTGGGCTCTGAAAGATTTGATTTGATGTTTAAAGGGTGACAGTGAACTAATATATGGCAAGAAAAGTGAGAACAGACTTGAGTAATGTTGGACAAATGAACGTTTTCACTCTTCTTATATGAATCACATTAATATTTCACTTTTTCTGTCAAGTTAGTAAACAAATATAGAGATTTACACACAGTCCATACACAGCATTAAACTTTTGAATTCTTGGAGTCATACTGGGCTGAGGTTTGATTGAGGTTAAAACATGTGTGCATGCCTTTACCTTTGTAATTACAACCTGTGGACAACAATAAAAGACACTTTAAAAAATTGTATTGCTGTTGTTGATTTGTTGCTGTGTTGTAGGAATTAATCTTCTTTTCTAGTCTGTCACAGATTTATTGTGTAATTTACCTCATTAAATTGTTTTTGTCATATTTATTTATTTTGGAAACTTGAAATAGAATGAGTGTTTATTAAATGTGTCATATATGTAGGACCTGGAAAATATACTCTGACATATGGAGGGTCTTATGTTTGAATATACTGACTTGACCATATAAACAGGGTGGTAGTTAAAGGAGACCTACTGTGGTGCTCAAAGGTTAACACAGAATATTTCTGTGCCCCCATTTTTTGACTGGAAAATCTCATAAAACCATAGTTTATTCACAATAGAATATAGAAAACACAAAATATTCAGCACCTGATCTCTTCTACTACAAAGCCCTGCTATTGTCTTAGATGCAGTATGTGGTTTAGCATTGTCTTGCTGAAAATGCAAGTCCTTTTATGAAAAAAACTTTGTCTGGATGGGAGCATATCTTGCTCTAAAACCTGTATATACCTTTCAGCATCAGCATTTCAGCCTTTCCAGATGTGCAAGCTGCCAGTTCCCTATAACACTGATGCACCCCCATACCATCAGAGACAGCTGTGTTCCCCAGGTGTCGATTAGAATCTAACTAATGAGATGAGGGAAAGCAAACTCGCTATAATGCAAATGAGACAAGGGAGTGTAAGTAAAATAAAAACATGAAGTAATAAAGATCTAGACTAAGACATGTGACCTTGACACAAGAAAAAGGTAAATAAAGGTCGAGGTAGGACTAACTGGGGAGACAAGGCTCACTTGACACAACAGACCAGAGTCATCACAAAGTCTTTATGATGAGGAACATTACTATGAAACTTTGTACACAGTCTTTTGCATATTAGTGAATCTCTGCCCATCTTTACTTCTGACACACCCTACTTACTCTCATCTTACTTTGTAAGGTGCTCTTTTTATATCCAGTCATGTTTACTGACCTGCTGCCAATTAACCTAATTACACCTAATGTTTCTTCAATTTTTTCTGAGACTGGCTTCACCATCAAATTCAAAATGAACTTTAAAAAAAGAAAAATATATAAAAATTCCCCTCTTGCCCCTGCTGGCGGTGTATCCTTCAAGCTCAGGTCCTCTACCAGAGGCCTGGGAGCTTGAGGGTCATGCACAGTATCTTAGCTGTTCCTAGGACTGCGCTCTTCTGGACAGCGATCTCTGATGTTGTTCCTGGGATCTGCTGGAGTCACTCGCCTACCTTGGATTCACCACATCTAGTGATCCGATTACCACTGGGACCACTGTTGCCTTCACCTTCCACATCTTCTCGAGCTCTTCTCTGAGCCCTTGGTTCTTCTCAAGCTTCTCGTGTTCCTTCTTCCTGATGTTGCTGTCATTCGGAATCACTACAGCCGTCTTCTTCTGTTTGTCTACCACCACTGTGTCCGGTCGGTTAGCCACCACCATTTTGTCCGTTCTTACCTGGAAGTCCCACAGGATCTTAGCTCGGTCATTCTCCACCACCCTTGGAGGCATCTCCCATTTTGACCTCGGGACTTCCAGGCCCTATTTGGCACTGATGTTTCTGTATATTATGCCGGCCACTTGTTTATGGCGTTCCTTGTATGCCCTGCCTGCTAGCATTTTGCACCCTGCTGTTATGTGCTGGATTGTCTCAACCTTGACACAGCCTGCACCTGGGTCTTGCCTGGTGTGGTAGACCCCAGCCTCTATGAATCTTGTGCTCAGAGTTTGTTCCTGTGCTGCCATGATTAGTGCCTCTGAACTGTCTTTCAGTCCAGCTTTGTCCAGCCACTGGTAGGATTTCTGGATGTCAGCCACCTCCTCTATCTGCCTCTACCTCCTGTTTAGCATACAGCCTCGGGGTGCTGGACTTGGGGTGCATGGTTTCATTTATACATACACATTCTTAAAATTATACATTTTTCATGTTCTTCTGTGATCATTTTGTGAATAATTTTAATAAACAAAAGGAAATTAATTTATTGTGAATCCAAACATATCATAAACAGTTACGGGGGTATTCTTCTGTCTCATACCAAAGAGTATAGGTATGAGACAGGTATTACAACACCTCCGTTATAGTCATGTAAACAATCCAATCTCTGTGAACATAAAGAATCAAATCCCCCTAATGCAGCAGAATTAAACTCTTTAGTTATTCCATGACACACATAGAGCCCAGTTTGAGCTCATGATCTGAAAGTTGAAAAATTAAGTCCAAGTACCCTAAAATAGACCTAGAGAAGGTAGGCTAATATGTCTTGTTAGTTTTATCATTTGATGTGTTATCAATTAAAGACCCACACTTTTCAAAGCTTTGCAAAAACACAACTCATGTTTGCCGTATTTTTTCTTTTAAATTTATATTAACACGGCATTATTCCAGGTAGGTTTTTTCTTCCAAAATGAACTTTTGTTTTAAAAAAAAATCTAAGTTTAGTTTTTTGCTTCTAACTAACAAAATGAACAAGAAGCACAAGGAGAACAGCTACATTAAGGCAGGTTAAATGTGATATTTAAAATGTTTGTGTGGTACTTCTATACCACCCACACTTTTAAGAATCATAATTTAACCTACATGAATGAGGTAATTATGGACCTAATACATCTGCCAGCCACACAATGTGTGCTTACGCTTGCTTGTATTTTAGCAAGTTTATAAGCCAACCAGATGGTTGTTATTACAGTGTTATACAGTCTTAGGTGCAGGCTGTGTGTGCATTTAAATTTCCCGGTAGAGCGCCACGTTATCCCTTCCGGACCTTCGCTTCCTGCCGAGACGCACCTCGGTCAGAAACGTATAGACATCCACATCTCTTGGTTCCGCTGTGGAAATGGCCTTGGCTGCTCGTCTATCTACACATACCAAATGAGCTGCTGCTGTCTCCTGGAGTCGGCCAACCTTGTCTGAAACACCACCCGGGAATATCGGGGAGTTTTTGCGGTACTCAGAGGAGTGACGAGGCACAAAAATAATGCCACATTTCCTGTGGCCAGAGCCGTTGTCACCCGCTCAACTGAAGCGGCTGGAGGAGCATAAATACAGCGCCTCCGGTAGATCCCTGTTTGAGCCGCCGTGTCAGATCTACTGGAACTGGCTCGTCCAGCAGATACCGACATGGATCGCACCAAACACCCTGACTATTGTTGGACTGCTGGTTAATGTCCTCTCCACGGTGGTGCTTGTGTATTATTGTCCAACGGCAACAGAAGAGGTGAGGGCTAAAGTTTCAAACGTCTACCCCTCTCTGCTATGAAAAGACCGTCTTTCATTTAGAAAATGCGTAGGCTAAACACACACGCCAACCTGTAAGGCTGAGATAGCTCAACAAATAGGATTGATGATATTTATGGAGTCCATTAATGATACTTATTAATTCGGCAAACCTTTGAGCTTCCCAGCTGCTTGTATTTTAACGTCATATCTACCTTATAAATGGGGCCGTGTCGTACCGCTAGCTTACACCGTAGGCGCTGTATTTTGGGGACTGTTCTGTAGTGTCAAACAGCTAAATTTAAATGTGGTAGTGTACGCTGAATTGGAGTCAGTTTTTCAGGAAAAGTCTTTTCTCTGTTTAAAAAAAACAAAAAACAAACCAGCATGGCCACAAGCAAGCCGAGACGGTTTAAACGGGGTTTTAATCGTATTAGGGACGACGTGGACAAGAATTACGGTATTGGGAACAGATAGATCGGTGGTCATGTGACTTTAGTGAGTTGAAAGTTGAAAGGCCTCGTGTGTCGCAATGCTGTTGGTTTCAGAACAGCAATTTGTTTCACTTCAGGCAATTATCAGAGAAGAGGCTAATCATTTAGCAGCCATTTATTGGCAATTAAAAATAAAAAATTGAAGGGGGGGTGGGGGGGGGGGGGGGGGGGGGTTAGCCCTTAACCAGGTAGCAAGTTGACCTAGGGCACAGTAAACCTGTCTGTCCCTGCAGCAGTGGGTCCAGCTGCTCATGCACAGGTTGGTGAGTTTATCAGACTTGCACCTTTGCTCGTTCTAACTATGACAACCTTGCACCTGAATCAAAGTCCATGCACTCTCACTGACTCCAGTTTCCTCTCCTGTTATTCTGCATTGATTGAGGCATACAGTGTTCGCGTTTATTTCTGGGGTGTTAAGAGTTAAGTTCCATGGCTGTTCAAACAAACACACATTCACAGGAATTCATCGGAGGCTATGTAAATAGGTCAGAGTTTTGCCTCAAGTCACTGCTATGATAAACTTAAACAAGTAGTCCACAAGGCTTTTGGGACATGTGCTTCATCTCTGTTGAAACGCACTTTGTTTTTGTGTGTGGTTCTCTCTCTCTCTCAATCACCAGCTTACACAAATGCTCACACACACACATACACCCATTGTAGTTTTGCAAACATGCCATGTTGGCCAGCATTACTGTCCAGATGGTCCATAACCTCCACCCTAGTAAAGAGGAGCTGAACTGGTCTAGTCAGCTGGAGCCCCTCCTACTACACACTTCAAAGAGATGTAGCACATATTACACATAAGTATTATTTAAACCCAACAGTGCACACAGGTATGAATTCAAAAGCTCAATTAAATCCAGAACAAATAACTTCTGAAAATCCAATGCCTCAACAAGTCACACAATCCTCACCTCCCCCCCTCATATCACTAAGAATTAAAGTTATGAAGTGCAGATATGATTAAAGTAGAGACCATCTTGCAATGTGGCAAACAACTGCAATTTTTAAGTGTTGTATGATTCTAGACCAGGGTGTTACAAATATATGACATGGAATGGGTCTAAAGTGGTCCCTTGGTCCCTGTGGTTTTGCAGGGGGATGGCATAAGGGGATGTATAAGAGCTCGATTGATTTGGACTCTAAGACTGATTGGTAGTACTCAGGACCTTTGTGACTACAAGGTCTACAACAATCTGTATTTTAAGTAGGTTAAATAGATTTGACTAATCGGCTGATTATCTTTGTTGTAAGAATGAGTCTGTAACTGACAGTGTCCCTCTGTCACCCCTTTCCTGGCTTCAGGCTCCATCATGGACTTTCATCCTGTCTGCTCTGGGCCTCTTCATCTACCAGTCTCTGGATGCTATTGATGGGAAACAGGCCAGGAGGACAAACAGCAGCTCAGCCCTTGGTGAGCTCTTCGACCACGGCTGTGATGCAGTCTCTACAGGTAATCGCTGAAACCTTGAAATCTGCTGTGATTATAATAAACTGACTGTTGCATGTTAGTAAACAAAGCCCTGGCTTTAGTTTCATTAACATTACTTTAATGTGCTTTCCTCGGTGCTTCTCTTTCAGTCTTTGTTGCTGTGGGAACGTGCATTTCATGTGGAATAGGACGATATCCAAACTGGACTTTCTTCTGTGGTTTTATTGGGATGTTTATGTTTTTCTGCGCCCACTGGCAGACCTATGTGTCTGGGACGCTCCGCTTCGGCCTGTAAGTCAAATATTCATTTTTTCATTTATTTTTTTTAAGAAAAGAAAATGGTTGTCGTTATTAGTTTGCACCACTGGATGATAAAATAATTTGAAGATAGTAAGCTAATTTACCCGGCAAGCCACTTGCACTTGCAGGTCAACATTACCCCAAAGAAGACCATTCAAGTCCCGTCCACATGTAACGTATTTAGCTTGTCATGCATTGCTTTGCATGTGATAGTTGGTTGCGAGTGGACAGTCCAGGTTCCTGTTGTCTAAATAATCCTTAAGTGCATTTACCACCAACTCATATAGTCACATGGGGGAAAAAATAGGGTTTATAGGGCTCTAAGCAGTCCTTTGAAAAACGGACTACACTCTATGATTCAGTAGCTTGTATAACCACCTTTAGCCTAATTTTCCACCTGTTTTTCTTCTGTGTGACTTCAGCAGTCTCTCGCATTATTATGGTCCACTCTTCTTTACAGTGCTGCTTTAGTTCATTGAGATTTGTGGGCACTGGTTTATGCACAGCATTTCAATTTGGTTGAGGTCTAGACTTTTATACTCTTATTTTTTGATCATTCTGTTATAGATTTGCTGTTGTGCTTGGGATATTTGTCCTGTTGCATGACCCAGTTTGGCCTACGCTTTAACTGTGAGACAGATGGCCTTGTATTTAATGCTAGAATAATTTGGTATACAGAGGAGCTCATGGTTGACTCAGTGACCACAGGTCATGAGGCTACAAACCAGCCCAAACCAGCCCCCTTACAACACCATGCCTGACAGCTGGTATGAGGTGTTTGTGTTCCTCTGGAAGATGAGAAAAGAACCGCAGCCGCATATTGAACGCTTTGTTTTATGAGAACATCTCATTGTAGGATCCGGTCACACATTGGCATTTGGAAAATGCTGCAGTACAGATGCTGTTGTTAAACCTTCACACTGTCACTTATGTCACACTTCCCTCATATGTTCCTCACAGGGTTGACGTCACAGAGGTGCAAGTCGCCATCATAATCATGTATGTGATGTCAGCTTTCGGAGGCGTGAGCCTTTGGCAGTACACGGTAACTGAGAATCCATTTCTTCACACTCGCCTGCATAAATAGTGTACACACAGGGACACTTTCATTTCACCTCGAGTTAAAAGCACACCTTTTTCTCCTTAGTTTTTACACCAGACAAACTAACTGAATCACTTCTTAGGCATTAGTTGTCCTGCTAGTCTTTAAATAGAATTTGTGTTTTACTTTTACTCTGTGCTGCCTTTGGAGGCTTGACTTAACATCACATGAGAGAAGTGAGAAGGTAAATATGGGTAGCTAACGCCATGGCAACAGGTCATCTACTGGACATGATCTGGCTCAAAAAGCTGATGATGTCGCCCGCATTTGTTTGTGTTTTATTTGGATATATTTATTTATTTCTTTGCTTTGCCCTCCCATCATGCTCAGCATGCTGCAGCTTTCATATAAGCACTTTACTGTTTTATAAGGAGAATGCTTCTTGTTTTCTCTTTATTTTGACCTCATTGTGTTCCCATAGTTGCCCGTCATTGGACTGCAGCTGTATGCCTTCCCCGTCATGGGCATCATCGGGGGAGCCCTGTACTCCTGTTACAACTATTTCTATGTCATTTTGAATGGAGGGGTTGGCAAAAATGGCTCCACTGTGGCTGTAAGGTCTAAATTCAGTGTTATTTTAATTTTTTTTTTTTTAAATGTGTAATGCACAAAAACTAATCAACTTGTCTGCCCATCAGGACACCAGCGTGCTGAGTCCTGGTTTGCACATCGGCCTCATCCTTACACTGGCCTTCATCATTTTCAAGAAGTCGTCCAGCCACTTGTTTGAGCACCACCCCTGTTTGTACCTGCTCACCTTTGGCATGGTTATCGCCAAGATTTCTAACAAACTAGTGGTACGTTGGTTTCGTCTTAATCGCCTGAATTAACTGTCACAGATCTTCTTTTGTCTGTTTTAAGCCTTCGTAAGGCTGACATTCATACAGAAAGTGTCTAACCTGTGTTTTCTTTCTTTCTTGAATCTTTTCTGTAGATAGCGCACATGACCAAGAGTGAGTTATACCTCTCAGACCCAGCCTTTATTGGACCCGGTCTCCTTTTCCTCAACCAGTACTTCAACAGCTTCATTGACGAACACATAGTCCTCTGGATCGCCATGGTTAGTACTGAAGTCAAAGGTGTCTTTCTTTAAAATGCAGCCCCACCCTTTTTGTCACCTCTAAGTAGCTGCATTCTTTGCTCTTTTACCATTTTGTGTATACATTTAATGCCTTCCATTATTTTCCTTGCATACCTGATTCAGCTGAGAGCTTGTCATTATAATGATGACAATAGAGAAATAAGATTGGAGCATAGAACCTTGAAATACTTGCAGGACACGTCAGCGTTGGTGACTAATAAGCACGGTCATAAGCACAGCGACTTTCAGTTCTGTCTGTGGGACTCTTATCTCTGCTAGTTTTCACTCTAGCCATCTAATCATTATAGTTGTGGTTCAAAGAGCACAAAGTTTCTACAACGCAAGTAAGATGACTTGTGATAAATCTTCCTCTGACATCCAGGACTTGTGTTGTATCCGACACGCTGTTTCAAACCCCTGCAGGGTTTCCAGCTGATCTGCTTTGAAAGGATAAATAAGGTTTAAAAACTTTATGCTTCAAAAGAACTTTACAGCCATGTTCTCGACTATAAATTGTAATCTTTCGTCAGCATGACGGCCAAGACAGTGCGCTGATATTCACTAAGAGAACCAAAGTCAACACATATATTAATAGATGATGGGAAACCACCATTTGAATTTGAGGGGAGCCAGCGTTGGTGTGCAAACACGTGTCTTCCTCACAGTAGGGAGGGCAGAAGTGTTACTAATATCACATCTCTGCATTACGGATTCTGGATTACTGGTTTTCCTTATAGCAATAATTATTGTCCATCCAAACAAGCGTGTTAGGATAATTTCATAAATGATAGGCATCCATGACAACAGGAAAATATGTGATTGCATAAACAGGAAGCAGTGAGTTGGTTACTTAGTTGTGACAAATCAGAGACACTGTGTTAGTCCTTCGGCCCTCACCAACCAGAAGCTTGTGCGTGTCTAGGGGTCCTTGGCAGTGAACCGCTTTACTTTTTAAATGGAGGAAAGGAAGTTGCTACAAAACTAAAGATTTCCATGTAAATGACTTCCTTCCTGTATCCAGTGTCTGTTCTCGTATCATCCTTTGTGGTACCATTTAATGATGTTGTCAGTTAGGGGCCTGTATTGTGCCCCAAATTAGTGCATCAGTTAACATAATAAGAGGTTTTTTTTATATTTTTGCTCCAGGTCCTCTCCACTGTGGATTTGATACGCTACTGCACGGGCGTGTGCCTCCAGATCGCCTCTCACCTGCGCATCCACGTCTTCAGCATCACGACGCCGAGCCAGCCGCACCGCGACTGACGATTTGCCCGGCGGGAGGAGGCGGGAGGAGACGCAGATCTCTTCCCGCTCCTGAAAGCAGACAGCGACCACGATGACGAGGAGAGACCCTCGGCCTCGAGCCACTGCAGCCTCGACAAAGTAACCACTTCAGATTAAAACTCACACCTACTAAAAGGAAATGTAAAACCACCTTGATACAAAAAAAAAGAAAGAAAAAAAACAACCAAGCATGGATCTATTGAATGAAAAATTAACCCAAGTTTCCCTTGAAAACCCAGTTGCCTGATGAAGACTTTCAGATTTTAATTTCAAGGTAAATGCATGTTGTCAGATTTAATTTTTTAAACATAATTTTGGCACTTCCAGCTTGTTCAACACAAAATACCAAAAAGCTTTCTTTTAATAGGCATTTTTTTTTTAGCTTGGGCAAATATCAAAGCATTTAAGTGAGCTTTAAATATGGAGACATGTTCCTCATGGATTGTTGTACAATTGATAAATATGACAATCACGAGTGACAATTTAAGTTAAATTTCTTTGATATCTGCTGAATCTGAATTAAATACCAGTTAAGAGTTTTCTTAATGACTTGTTTTAATTTATTAAATGAAATGAGACTGAATCTGATACTAAAAATACACTTTTAGACCTTAAAATAATTTCCAATGAGGTTTCCAATGTGGACCGGCAGGTTGTCAACGAGCTGCATCGAAGGGTATCGAACGTGTGTTAATGCTGAAAACGACGACGTGTCTAAAGTTAGGCCGATCTCACAAACCCCACTGCAGTTTTTTGTTTTTGTTTGTTTGTTTTGTCTTTACTCATCTCATCCTGCAGTCATGGAAATAAAACCTTAAAAACATCTTCTCCGGCCTCTAGAGCAACGTCGACTGATGAAGTGTCAACACGCGGCTTGTTCTGCTTTCTCTGTTCTTCTCCCTGAAGGGCTAATGATTTTGTGTGATTGTACAGAATTGAACTGAAGATGCCTTAAATATTTTTTGTTGTAATTACTGTTTAACTTGTGAATATTTAAAGCAGCTTTGTACATTTTTTTTATTATTATTTTATTTTCACTCAGTATCCCACCAGATACAGTAATAATAGAACGCTATACTGGAAGTTATGTTTTTTTTTTTTTAAGCGTTCACTCATGTTCATTTATGCATATTTGTTATGTATATGTGACTGTTTTCTTAATGAAGTTCTGTTGGATTATTAGTAATTGTCTAATGGCTGAATCTCAATGAAGGGTTGTAATCGGACTGAATCATCATTCAGGGTCATTTGGGTAAAAAGGGATATTTCTGTAGAACCGGTAAAAGATTTGAGGGCGGGTATTTTTTATTTTATTTTGAAAATTACTATCGTCGTCCCCTTAGATTCTGACACTATACTCCTGTCTCGAGAAGATATTTATGGATGGACTTTGGAGCTATGCATTTCAAAGGTACAACCATGGTTCAAAATCACTTTGTTGCACTGTTCAGTTATGCAGTGAAACTCCTTTCTACTAACAGACATGAGTGGAAAAGATTGTAATAAAGAAAATATTTTTCATCCATTTTGATTGTTCCTGTTATTTGTAGGGGAAAAAGTACTGCAATAATACTATGTAAAAATACTGCATTCCAGAGCCAAAATCATGACTCGATCTATTATTGCGTGATTTTTTTTTAAAAAACAAACTCATCTGTCAGTTTGTCAGGTACACCTTAATCTAAGAGACTTTGAACGCAGCTTAGTTTTTGGTTCCAGATGAGCTGGTCTGATCTAAGGATCATCATGGGTCGCTGAGCATCGTTTAAATACCACAGCCTAACCTGTGTATTGTTGCTGACCATGTCCACCCTTCATCACCACACTGTAGCCATCTTCTGATGACAGCTTCCAGCAGGAATACACACCGTGTCACAAATCTCAGATTATTTCAAACTGTTTCTTGAACATGACAGTGACGAACACCGTACTCGAATCACCCACTGTCATACTTCAATCAAATAGAGCACTAACGGGTTTAGCAGGACGGCCGATTCACATCACAGGTATACAGCCAACAACCACGCCATGTTGAAAGTCCCTTAAATCTTCTTTCATCCCCATTCTGGTGCTAACTTTGAACTTCAGCAGGTTGTCTTAACCACGTCTACGTGGCTAAACGCACTGAGTTGCTGTTGTGATCAGCTGAATATGTGATGAGCATATGCACAAGTGCACCAAACAAAGTGACCACTGAGTTATCAGAAATGTGACGAGCCCTGATCATTAGTCTGAGGTGAGGAATTGAGAAATAAAATAGTACGTGTGTGAAAACACAGTAATGTGAACAGTACCAACAAAAACACCAACAAGCCGACTGAACCAAATCACATTTATTTCGGGTAAACCGATGAAACTGGTGCAATTAGAGTAAATTCATCTTCCAGATATGGCTCTCAGCGTCTCATCTGCTGACACACATCTTATGAACCCAGAACACGGCGACAAAATGCTGACAGCTGCTAGTGCTCATTTTCATTTTTGTCACTGTATTAAGAAACACTATAAAACTGGCATTCAGAGGAAAACACTTGTGTATCGTTTACATTCTGGCATTCAAATCGGATGCGTCAGTCACCGGGCTCACTGTCACAACAATACAATCAAAATAAGTTAGAGAACATGCTGAGGAGGTCTGAATTTCAGACAGCAGCGAGCCTGCCGAGTCCCACAGGGACACACGTACAGGCAGCTTTGAAAGTTGTAGTATTACTTCTAACATAGCTCCAACATTCACTTACATTTGTACCACGCAAAGAATGATATTCATATTATCCTGCATCCCATTCATTCTTACTGTAAACCACAAGATTAGAGTGCGACATGATTAACATTTACAAGACCTTTTAAAATCCCAAAAGGAGATGAAAAAAAAACATTTAAACAAGCATGAATGAACAACAAAGGCACTAAAAGTTTTCTTGTTTCAAATATGGCAGACGACGATATGACGCCCAACACTTTAATCACTTATTCCTATTTGTCCTATATGTATAAATTTGTTCAATTTTTAAAAGCAACTATAACATAAACACAAAAAGAACTAGAAGTAATGACTGTTGATTATCATTTGATCTGCTGACCGTCTTGTCTGTCAGTATCCCAGCAGCAAAGGCATCATCCTCAAATACAAAAAACACCCCTCCAAAAACCTACAGTGATATAAAACAGATTAAAAAAAAAACAGTAAAGAGGCTTGTACCACCAGATTTAACTGACTAACCAAACAAACAAAAGAAAACTTGACACTGACATGCTGATATTAAGTGCGTCCCACTTTAACAGAACACTAATCAGTGGCATGCTGTGGACAGGACGTGAAGAGGGTGGTGCAGGGTGAAGGAGTGCTGCTTGTTTGTGGTGTGTAAAAAGTCTCGGATGCCCCCAGTGGAAGAGAAGAAGATTAATGAGCTCCTCCTGTCTGGCTGCTATTCTCCTCATCGGCCAGCCCGGTCTATCATCTTCTGAAAAATGTTTCAAATGAGTCTCTCCTCAAATCCGCGGTGATGCAACTCTGTGCCGAGGACCTCGGATTGCTTTTTCCAACTGGCTTGCATCCTTCTCTCCTGTGCTCACTGTGGAGGTGGAGAGGAGCCGTGGAGGCTGAAGTTCAATAAAATCAAGAGAGGGAAGTCTTCCGCTTTCACACCCGCTCCGGGTTGCTTTCCCGGTTCATCCTGCGTCTGGGGAACAGCTTTCGCTTCAGCAGGATGAGCTGCAGGAAAAGGGGGAAAAGGAAATGTCACTACTAAAACTGCAGAGTCTGTCAGCAGAACAGCTGATATAATATGAAAGAGGTGGCAATAAAGGTCATTAACTTCCTTTTGAACAGACATGGAGGAGAGAGAGAGACAGATATCCATCTCTCTATCTATAATGCACCTAATTAAATGATCATCAGCAAATGTGAACACCTTTATAAAAGCACAGCAAAGGTCAAGGCAGTTTGCAGGTCTGGTGAATTCCAGTGTGAACATATTGCCGCAATCTTCCCAAGAGTGAGCGTCCCAGCAAATTCCCCCCAAGATCAAGATCAACTGCAAACCCCCCGAAATCTACATCTCAGACTCTACAGGCATCAGTTTGCATGTTAAATGTACAATTAGAAAAAGACTGACTAAATATGGCTTGTTATTCAAGAACATGACAGCACAGCTTAGGTTGGCAAAGTTGCATCTGAACAAACCACAAAGTATAGATGTTTGGCTATAACGCACACCAGCACTCTGTCAGGAGAAAACCAAACACAGCACAAACATGCTTGTTTTGTGGCCACAGAACCCGGGCACCTTGGAGGCATTGAGCCAACCATGAACTCCTCTGTATACCAAAGTATTCTAGAGTCGTGTGAGGCCTAAAGCTAAAGCTTGGCCCAAGCTGGGTCAGGAAAAGCAGTTAATCTACAGCAGAAAGGCTGAAAAAGAGAACAACGAACCTCAACCTGGTTTAAGTGCTGTGCAGAAACCTAGAGGGGGCTGTGCATGAATTAATGTTGATTCCTTTGCAATATGTGAGAGACTGAGAAAGAAATACAGAAAGTTTCTAGCTCAAGTTATTGCTGCCAAATGCAGCTCTGCTATATGTAAAATAAAATTTTTCTTTATTAAAAAAAAGCTTTAAACCATGGGACAGGAAATCGAAGTCATTCCATTTTTCACTATTGTCAAAAGGACAAGCTCCACTACTAAACTATACTTGCAAGTGAGGTAAAGCAAAGGTTTATAAATCAGAAGGTCAGCAGTTCGACTCCCAGTCTCAGCCTCCTCCTCTGCAACGTTTTTCATTTGTTTTTTTAGCAACAGCAAATGGTTATAAGTGGCATCGATGTTCTCATGTGACTGTGTCCAGACTGCAAGTATATTTCCCAAAATGTCAAACTATTAATTTCACCAATCAAGACTTTGACACCAGCGTCCCCTCAGATGTTTGTAACCCAAGAAAGCAAAGATAATCTTAGACATAGAGCAGCAGAGTACAATCACCTCCCTCTGAGGAGTGAAGACACATTTGATCTCTCTAATCTAAACTCTGACATAAACAGAAGGGCAGCCAGATTCAGATAGTGCCAGAAAGACATCAAAAGTCAGTCTGTGTGCAGTGACAACGACACAGGACAAGTGTGACACACTGGTCCCGTGGCTTTCTGCGAAGGAAATTCTCCTAAGGTCACTGCAACTATTAACCTTTCTTTTAGTTCGCTGAGGAAAAACCGGAAACCTCTGGATTAGGAAGGTGCCTCAGAACAGTCGACTAGTATTTGTTAAACAACTCGTGGCATTTGTTTTAATCTGTATCCAACCCCAAAGTGGAAGAATTTACCAGCAAAATGTGTCCAATAATATTTTCTTGCTTTTAAAATGATTTTAAGCGCTTTCTGTATATTATTCCAGCTGGAAATACAACTTTTCTGAAGGTTCAAGAATTGTCTGATCCAAGACAGTCAAGTAATGCCTTTCATATAAGGCTGCTGTGGTCTTTCATCTCGATAAAGGCAGGTCATGAAATAGCTGGTCATACTAGCTCGACACATGAGATGGACGCTCCTCGGAGCGGAATTACGGTAGCGAAGGCCTTTATCATAACTCAAGCGTGAATCATGGAAATGGAGAGGTGTACGAGCAAATGTTGTGTGTATCTTTGTCTGAATGTCTAAATAAGCCCAGTGTGGTCCAAGGTGAACACTGACCTGTTCGGCGAAGAAGGATATGACAGTGAAGATGACGAGTGTCACGAGGACACAGTGGGTCCAGAACTTCAACTTGTCCCGATACACCCGCCTGGGAATCAACACATTTCAATCAGTTAACAAAAAACTTCAATCCAACTCAAACAGGTACAGACGCAGGCATCAATTCATTGTTCTGCATTAGATAAACATTCGCAGTGGCAGGTCTCAGTGGATGATAAGGTGTGATGTAACAAGAAGGAAACATGCAGTACGCAGAGGACAGTCAGGCAATGGAACGACAAGGTGACGTCACCTAACACCATCGGCCTGTCAAGCTTACAAACAGACATGGAAAATAGATGTGGAATGGAAGGCAGGAGTTGAGAGTCTCAGCCATTTAATCATCTTACAAGCATCTTGAAACTAGTGATTGATCTGAAGCGGCTCGGCCTAATTATAAAGCCTCTATGTGAGGCTTGCATTCCCTTTGTGAAGCGCCCCGAATGCAGGAGCAGGATCCCTGACAAAGAGCCCTCTAACTCTCCAGATGCAATGCTCTGTCCTATCTGATGATAGGCACAAATCCATACCTTAGTATGAATGGAGAAAACGGCTCGACTGTGTGGGAAGGACTCAGAACTTAAAGTTATACTTGTGTGCATGCCTTACTTTTAAAGCACCTCAGTTCTTGTTGCCAAATTTGACTTGTTATTTATGGCTATTTAATAGACAAAACTTTTAAATATGCCTGTGTAACAAATATTAAGAATATTCACAACTCTGCTGGTGACCTACTCCTCACTGGAGTTGACAAAGCAGACATTTTAAATGTAACCTAAAGGCGGTTCTTCCATAAAAAACAATGTTACAGAAGGGGGGGCACTAGCACTAATTAGAAGGCAGTTAATGGCTATAACTTGCTAACTATCAAGCTAACGACTTGGCTCTTCACTCTCATATCCGAAAACGGTCCAAATCCCAAATCTGAATACAGTAATCCTCAAAACAGTGGGTGACTTTCCTCTTTTCTATACAGTCTATTGTTATAACAGTAATAAATAATTCAGTGGATATTTTTAGCCTTTATTTTTATCTTTTACACGTCAAAACGTACCATTCCTGGAGTTCTTCCATATGCAGGAACCTGTTGCGGTACTCTCTGGGCAGTTCAAACTGGGACGGCAGCGGGAACATTGATTCATAGAAATCTCTCAGCACAGCTTTCACTGTGGCAGCGTCCTTATGACTGTGATCGATGTTATCATTCAGACAGATGAACTTCCTTTTGGTGAAATCAAAGAAAATAGCACAGTTCAACAACAAGGATGCCAGAGATGTAAACTTTGATCGCACCACATTAATGTAAAACAATGGAAAAGCATCTGCTCCTAGGGAATATAAAGTTCTCACCTGGGATTTTTCCTAATGTCATCTAACTGGCCAACCACGTGGGACACATTGGTCCGCACCATCTTGAAAGCTATCTCCTCCTCCCCCATGATCTCAAATCTGTCCATCAAAAACAGTCTTTCAGCTTAGTACACAAAACTACTCGTACACATAGAAATACTCAAATAAAATCTCACTTGTATTTATTCTGGTCTCTGAAAGCTTTGTGAATACGTTCTGTGATCGGCTTGCAGTGGAGGATGAGGCCTTTTGTGACAGGAGGCTGACGATCAGGTAAACAGAAAATCAGCCAAAAAAAACTCAACACTGAATAAATATTACCCGGTCAAGCTGAATGTACATCTCACCATGCTAGGATCATAGTAGGCTTCTTGAGTGGGGTTGATCAGGTGAAGCTGGGTCAGGTTAGTTGGGAGTGTCTTAGAGCAGTTTATCAGCATCTGCTCCAAACCCGTCAAGTCCTAAAAACAGCACGAAGAATAAAAACAAACTTCAAAACTGCAACAGTTGGAAATTGTTTACCGACATGTCCACTGGAAAAGACTTTCTGACTGACTTGGAGGCTTAGGGGAAGCTCATGGATCCTTGTAGCGAGAGTTCGAATCTCACGATCAGACAGAATACCCGAATGATCGGTGTCGATGTCATCAAACACTTCGGACACGTTGAGCTGATCCTGAGCGCTCATCAGGAAGTAAAAGTATGAAAAGGCAAACTGCATGTCCTCAGAGTGACGAACACGGTGGGCCGATGTTTTGTCAAACTCTTGCGGGAATCTGAAGAACAAGCAGTGTGGTATTATATATAAGAACTCTTTGAGATGAGCCGTTCCTAAACATGTGAGCTCTAAATCAATCTGATTTGATAAGAGAATATCACTTACGTGTCCTGCAGCTCCTGCATAATGAGACGATCGATCATGTGTGGCATGTGTGCGGGGACTTTGCGGGACGTGAAGCCAAACTGGCCGTTGAGCAGCTTGTTGACATAGCGCAACGACTCAGCAAAAGTGTCCTGAAGCTTTCGCCCGGCAGCGGTGCCATCAGTCTCATACGCCATTTCACTCTCAAGACGCTCCTCTTCCTGTGGAGTAAACGAAAAGATGTTATTTTTTTTTTAATCAAGGTTTTTTGAGTGGAGGTTCAAATTGAAGATTGAGGAGTTTACAGACCTCAAGTAAAGCTTGGAAATACTTTCTCCTCTCCCACGGCAGGAAGCCTCGGTCTGAGGAGGTGAAGTGCTGGAGCCTCCTCCTCACTGGAGCAGCATTATCTCGCTCAGCCTGACTCTCCGCACTTTTTTGGGGGGAAAGTCGTTTTAAAAGCTTCGAAGTCATGGGCCTCTCAATCGCAGTTTTGATCGAGAAAGGTCTTTCAGTTATAAAATCTTTCAGAGGTTTATCATCAATGTGGACTGGTACGAGCGGAGTAACAGGTTTGTCTTTCACAGCAACATCTTTCTTGGACATTTCTTCTTTATTTCCAGTTTCATCTTTTCTTTTCAAATCCTCTCCCTCCAAGTCTTTATAGGGTTTCTTCTGGACTCTGCTTGCATCATCTTTGCCTAGAAGTGAATCAGGGATCAAATGCTTTTCAGCCAAATTCTTGTAAGGCTTTAAAAGTTCAGCTTTTGTGAGATTGTAACCCTTCATAGTAATGTCACCGATCAGCAGCTTTTCCTCCAGCTTTTGAAGCTCCTTGCGCAGAGCAGCTGGTAAAAGTGACACATTTAAAGAAGGAACCTCTATGATAGTCTGAGGATCTTCAGGCTGCCCTATCTTGATCTTAGGCCCTCGTTTGTCTTCAGGAATATCAGAGAAAGGGAACGCTGGCTCTGGGGTCGGAGTCATGTTTATGTTTGGCTCTTTTCCTGCATCTTTGCTTGAAGTCGGGGACGCGTTAGTTTGAGAAATCTCACGGGTGTCGACAGCCACACTGAAACTCATGGCAAACTCTGTGTCGTCATCTCTCTGAAAAGTGAGGTTGTACTGGATCTGGGTCACGTTGTAACCAGGGTGGAGCAGCAGATGAATGGTCTTCCACTTGTTTGCGACAGAAGTGTGACGTACCACGGGGTTCTCGCTGATGTGGGCCTCGGAGACTCTGCGAGCGAGTTTCTCAAAGCTGAAATACGGCCTGACTTCACCCACAGGGAGCGTGTAGTGGCTCTGGTTCCTCAGTAGGGTCACATGATGCAGCTCGTCAAAGTGCTCTAAAAAACGAAAAGAGTTCTTTCAAAACCTTCCCACTTCCCTAAAGGACACACTTCGAATGCCTTTTTTTTTTTTTTCCAGTTCA
>VURO01009324.1:4133-27729 GCA_015108175.1 Pelvicachromis taeniatus
GAAGAAAAAGAGAAAAAAAAAAAAAAAAAAAAAAAAAAATATTAAAAAAAAAAAAAAAAAAAAAAAAAAAAAAAAAAAAAAAAAAAAAAGGGCAAGAGAAATAATAATACAAATAAATGAAATGGCTTTAAAATTATCAACAGCTCAAGGGCCCAGCAATTTTAAATAAATCATGATACGCCTGAAGCTAAAAAGTACTTTTTCAGGGCTACTATCCAACAGGAGGGTGCCAAACATGTGGAAAGAAATAAAAACGCACCACTAAATAACACACACACACACACACACACACTAATTTGGGTGTTTTAATGCTGAGAGCTCCATCACTATAACAATACACTGTGCTGCACTAATGAGGTCTGTGAATCGATGTGCCGTGGTACGCGAAAAGAAGCCATTTCTAAAAGAGTGTGTATTAGACTGCAAGTGTGTTTACGTCGAGTGTGTGTTTGTCTAGTTCCGGCACACGCAGCACTGTGAACCTTAATTACACTAACAAACTCATCTGCGCTGGCGGTACGCCCCAGAGCCTGCAGTCATGCCCGAGGCTGAGGGCTGATAGGGCCCTCAGACACAACACACTCCTCCAGCAAGGCAAACACGTCCGCCTCGTTAACTACCCACCGCAAACAAACATGTACACACACAGAAACTAGGGCTTCTCGGCCAAATAGCCACATGTATGCTTGCACGCATACCGACAGTCACATTGAAATGAGGCAATGCGATGTCAAATAAGAGCAATAACGTGCAACATCTTCAAATATGATTTCAGAGATTCCAAACAGAGTATTCAAATCTTTAATTTGTCCTCAGCTGGTATGTGTATGTTTTTAAATACAAAGTATCTCCAATCAGCTGGTTGTATTGGGGCATACTCCTGAAATCAACTATTTTTAATGTTATTACAACAAACACATTTTCAAACGGGGCAAAGAAACAGACCACAAAAAAAACAAAACACAACTAAGAGGTAACACAGCCCAATAAAGCAGAACATTCAGTCACGTACACAACAGCCCAGAGAGCAATTAATGTTCTGTGTCTTTGTAAAGAAAATACAAAGAGAGACTGGGGAAAAACTCACAGACAAACCAAAACAAAATTGGAAAAAGAAAAAAAAAAGAAAAGAAAAAAAACTCACCAGGGCTGGACCTGATGCAAACTTCAGTAAAATATTTATAAAATGGGTCAGGACTGACTAAAGGTTTATGAAGATTGCCAACATTCTCTTCACTTGAAATGCTCTACTTATCATCGATGCACGAAGCACAAGCAACTTTTTTAGCTACATGAATGAATAACCATACTTGAAAAATCAAGTATGTTGCAGTGAGAATAAAATACACACCTGTTTTGAGGTTTTGAGGCCTGTAAATAAAATCCAAATGTCGAGCTAAGCACTGAAAATGTGCTCCAGTCTCTCTCGTGCTTTTTAAAGTGGCGCCTGGCCGACATACAACTGACTCAAAGACCGATGCCAATATCTGGAGAGTTAAAAATCGGATATATCTGCTAATATTTTTTTGCTCGCAGACACACAAAACATCAACATACGCATTAAGTAAAGTGACTCTAAACTAGTCATAGGTCTAAATGTGAATGAGAATGATCATCTGTGGCTCTGAGTTAGCACCATGAGCCTGAAGTGTAGAAGCAATATTTTAGGAGTGAAGAAGATGGAAGAAGAGAGAGAGAGGAAGAAAAAAAAAGTGGACAAGAACTGTTTGTGAACCCGGAAGACTGAAATTAAAGAACCAAAAAATAAATAAATAAAAATAAATCGACTCAAGATCCTTTTTTTTTTTTAAATCTAAAACTAAGGACATTGTATGACTACTTTCCTAATGAGGCTTTGATGGACGCGTTGTCACTCTTGGATGTCTACAAGACTAAGACAAGTACTTTCAAAAGTTTTGTTTTTACTGTAAAATCTGTAATGATTTTCCCAAACCTCTGTCTGCCACACAATAAAAAAAAAAATTAAAAAAAAAACTAAAACTAATAGTAAAATTAATAGAAACTAGACACATTTTCAAACAATAAAAACTAAACTGGAAACTGAGTTGGGCTTTAACTGAAACTAAAGCCCAGCAAAAAAGTAGAAGACAACAAAATCATTGTGAATAAAGAGCTTAGCAGGAACTAGAAGCTACTGAATCCTAATCTGTTTAATAGTTATTATATCAATATTTTATTAGCCTCTAAAACTAAAGTAATAGTCAATGAATATGCACAGATACATTAAGTGCTACTTCTTCTTTAACAAGGATATCCGGCTGATTACCAATTTCTCTTAATTGAACCCCCCTCCCCCCTAAAAAAAACAAAAAAAAACAGACACACACAGCTCTGCTTGGGTTAAAGCCTTGATCACACTTTATGAGTCCACAAAGGTCCCAGTGATTGGTTGTTTATCAGACAGAGCACAATGTCTGCGTTTCTGCCAGTTTTTCCTGTCCGCTGTGGATTTACACTACAATGCACCCCAGGTGGCGGACTTCAAAGAATGACTACCTGTCTGTGTCCGTAGCTGAGAATAATCGATGCTTAAGAGCAAGACAAAGTTGAGCAGAGAAACCAAATGCTCTGACATGTGATTTATATGGACGGCGTGATTTCTAATCAAACCAAGAGCAAATCTTTAATAAATAAACCGATTTAGCTCAAAGATTGCTCCCTGAAACGTTAATTCCTGTGTGTTGTTTTCATGAGTTAAACTTTGACGCTAACAGTTTGAGAGTGCGATATAATATAAGGGAAAGGATGGCACAAACAACGTTTATTCTGGATTTAAATTGGACTGCAGTAATATCACACCAGAGAAACATGCAGTGGGTCACGGGTCACACAGACTGCTTAGTAACAAAATGATCTTTCAGCTACTTTCAGATATGTCTGTATTTCAATCAATTAGTCAGATAAGAACAGAAACAAAGTGCCATTTCATCAGTGTTATTATTTACATCCCTATTACATCTAGGAGGAAAATTAAAAAAATAATAATAAACAGAGCCATAAAACACTTGCTTATGAAATATTACAAGCACAACTTTAACATTCCCATGACAAAGGAGGACTGTAATGATCAATGTCATCCACATGAAGGCGCCATGCTGTGTATGAAGCTACTTACAGCAGGGGCAACTTGACTTCTGTCTGCAATGTCAATAGGCACCACGGTTACATTCTTCCACGTGGAACTGTCTAGTTGGTGCACCTGAACAAATACAAAGACATATTAGAAAATAAAACTCATGATGCATAATAGATATCGTTTGTTTTGACGTCCTCACATTTTCTTGCGTTCCAAGGTCCGGTTTGTGCCATGTCTCAATTTTAATGAAGAAATTATCTTTCATATATTCATTCTGGAATAAAGAGAAAGAAGAACCATAATGAAGAAAAAAAAAATGTAATTATGTTTTTTAGTTAACTTTAATCTTAGCTACTAAAACCCATTTAGGGCTACATACCGTCACAACTGTTCCAAGGTTAGGCATGGGGGGGGGAGAAAATATGAACTTAATTTAAAAGTGAGAAGAAGAGTTTCAGGGCAAACCTAAACTAAATGGAACAGGGAGGGGGACTCACTGGTTCTGCAGTAGGGGTAGGCATTCCAAGCCTTTTCATGGCAAACCAGGGCACCTTCAGGGGCTAGGAGTCTGACAAATCCTGGGACTTTACTGTAGGTTGTGGGGGAGGAAAGGAGGTACAGGTGAAAGGTAAAACAAAGGAAGGAGGAAGACAAGTTGCTTCACATATTATTTTTTCTACAGGAAAGATTACACAGTAAGCAAATAAACTGAAAAGGCTTCACAGATAAGACAACACTGCCACTGCCTGGTAGCACTGCACTATTACACTATAAGAAAGACTCAATGAAGCAAACAGTGGAGGTACAAAAAAAAAACAAAACAAGAAATACAGGGGGACAGAACATACCTCTTTAGGTGGTAAATTTTGTGTGTGTACTGTCCTTTTTCTCCATCTTTTTCATATGGCTCATTCTTGAGTACCTCAATGCCCTCACCACCACCCGTCTCATTTTTACTCGCTTCAGCCACAGAGAACAGCTGCCCCACTTGATACTGCAACACAAATATCATAACATAAAAATGTGACGGCCAACAGTAGATTTAAGTACTTTTTACTGCCACATACATCTAAACCACCAACCACAATTCTTCCTCTTCCTCATACTGAAAAGTTTCCATCTAATGAAATGAAATTGTGAACACAGCAGTGCTTTTCAACCAAATAGTAATCCATTACATTCCTGAGAGCTCAAGGGCAACACAGGAAATCTAAACCTGTCAGAAAAGTAAATCAAATATTTTACACATTTTTTCCCTCCATTCATTCATTTCTCTCTCTCTAAATCTAGATTAGGAACCACTGTACAGACTGTCCCATACAGTGAAATTGTAGGAACAGAACTCAACCCGTGATCTGTTTTGTAAAACTGTCGTTCTAGAGTAGTGTGGATTTCTATAACGTGCAGAGAAAAACTGCTGAAGAGCTACATGTTTAAGCCAGGTCTTTCGGTTCTGCTGCTGTGTTCCCAATTCTACCATCTTCAAGCTAAATTCACTTAAGTATCATATTATGTTTGAACATCAAACAGCAGAAGAAGACAATGACTAATAATCAGCTACCATAACTCTTGCTAACATTTCTTCCACAAAGACAAGAATTACTTTTCAAATATTTTGAATTTGGATATGCAGCACTAATTGCCAAGACATTGTATCCCAGCAGCTGGGTGCAAAGTCTGGGATTTATTAGAGAAATGTCTTTAAACACAGAACAATTGCTGGCTCAAACAAACAACATCTGCAAATTAAGCTTATTCTTGGTTTTAGCAGCCAGCAGCCAAAACAACAAAAATGAGACAACACTGCCATGTCTTCATTCTCAGTGAGTGGAAAAGTATTGTTTTAAACAAAAGGCACATGTCAGAGACTTGCAACATTTCCTTTTAACCACACCACAGTGACACTTTTAAGCCCAAATAAGGAACTGAGGGTTGACTCAGTTTACACAGTCACACTAACTGAGGATGGACTTTAGCATCAATATAGACTCGCTTACAACCACACAAACAGTACGGGCACTATAGAAAAGAAACGACATATTTGTAAGTATGAAGAAGTGCATTTCATATGCTTTAACTATATAATGACTTTTTTCTTATTTAGTTATTATTATCTTATTGTAATTTTTGTATGGTTGTTATTGGTGTTATTTTATTATCATCGATATGTTTATGGGTCAACAGCAGCAACAAAGAAAATGTAAAAATATAATATAAAAAGTTAATAATTTATAACATTTTAATAGCGTAATAAGTAGGTGTAAAACCACTTACCTCCTCGACACTACAGGGTAAAACCACACGGCTGCAAAAGAGAGAAACATATGATGAGTAACTTTCACAAAGCACCCGTTTCTCAAATCAAATCCACTGTTTCATATTAGACAATTTCATGAGACAAGCTATCATTTCACGTCAATCTAAAGCAGCCATCCATATATGAGGAGTATTCTTCTAGACGTATGCAAGTGTAAGTTACAGTATATATTAATAGGACAAAAAAAAGAAGACACTGCAGATGCATGTGGCATAAATAATACATCCTAAAACAATAAAACTGACTCTGGAGCCTGAAATGTCTCTACTTCTTGGCAGTAAAGTCTTTGTTACTGACATTATTTACAGTCAGTTCAGTCTCTAAGTATTATTCTTTATCTCCATATTCGACATGCCAAATCAGCATGTACATCTACTCACAAGACTGCTTACTCATGGCTTATATTATTGTCTGTATTCACAGTGACAGCAACATGACAATTGCCTGTCAGGTCACACAGTATGCAGAAGAGTGCAGAAGAAGCAATGAGAGCATAACGGCATGACGTTCGGATTACAAAACCAAAAGAACCACGACGACACACAGAGACCTTCTCACTGCCATCAACAGGAAGACACTCAAAGTTAGTCTTCCTGGGGAAAAAAGACTTCTAGTACCACCCCGAGTGACATACTGCCGACATCAGCAAGATGAGAGGAACATATTACTAGACCTGACTGGAAAAGTTAGAGCTGAATTAAGGCAAAACTAAATAGGACTTCTAGAAAGATAAGTTTGTTTTGTTTTTTTAAATGATGCGAGTTAAGTGGAGCCAAAAATACAGTGAGCTTAGCCAGAGCAGTTTAATTAAGAAGACAAAACATATCTGAATCGATTATCCAAGATTTCTAAAGATTAAACACCATCCCTGGTCAGTGCACAGTTGATGATGGTGCAACTTTTTCCTTCATGCCCAGAAATAGACAAACTACTGGCTGTGAGTAAAACAGTTCCCCTCACCAAATCACAGAGTGCAAAACAAAAAGGTAGGGGGAGGACATTCACCAAGTACATATCTAAAGCAAAGCTGGAAAACACATGAAAACATGTACTTGTTTTCTATCAATTAGTTTTTAATGAGTAGAGGCAAGATGATAAATGTCAACAACCCATAACAGTGGAAAGCGATCAATGTTTTACCAAACATCAGGACTTCTAAATTCCCCATGTTAGATAAGGCTAAACTGAATGTCACCCACCAACAGATGTTTTGTTTCAATGCTGCTCTGACAGCCTAAAGTCAGGACTTGTAATTAGTGGCGTTTACTTTTGAAGCAAACAAAATGTGCAGGACACATCAGAAGATGTCAAATTTATCACACCATGTGATCGGGACTACAGTGAGCGATTGTGGAATGTTATGGGTGCAGGAACAGTCTTCCTTCACTCCTGTAGGCCAGTAAGTGGCCTCATGCTATAGTGCAGGTCGTGCCAGTGCAGAATTCCAGTGCTTCTTTTTGCTTACCACACAGGGGACTTTGACGGAATTAGGACGCCACGGTGCTGAGGTACATACTGACAGCAATACCGTGTTAATCAAGGAATAAGACAATGTTGTAACAAGCTTTTTTGCATAACTCAAATCTACGTCAATCCTTATTTTCAGAATTTCCATGCGATGCAAAATATGACTCATTCACATCCTCCATCTACCCATGTATATCCACCTTACCTATTTCTATAAAGGTTTAAGTGTTCATTGTCCCTGCCTAGAACCCAGTTCATTTAGTAAGACGTGAAGGATGAAACCTGCTCACATAGTCAGCCCGTGTCAGATGATGTCAGGTTTACTGCTGTAGTTCGACACTCGCCAAAAGGAAAGCGGTTTTACAAATGGAAACTGAAATCATTTATGCCATTTCAAAACCCTAAAGGCTAAGGCTAACAGCTGCTAGCTTCGTCTTTACTACATGCAAAATGATTGATGCTTGAAACGGGCACAAGTGAACAAACTACCAGTTCGCTAAGTAATCAAAGTGTGTTATCCTCGCGTGATTAGCTGGCGCCGACAGTTTCTGTGTCAATACTGCAAAGACGGCGAGAACTTAAAGCTTCCAGTTGACTTCCCCTCAGGTTAGGTAGTAAGCTAAATTAGCGTTAGCAACTCGGGTGCCAATACGAGGATTTGAAAAAGAAAATGTCTGCGCTTTAAAACCACATAACAAAAACCGCAGATTGAAGCGTTTAGAAGCCATCAGCTTGGCGATAACATATGAGAAACTACTGCAGCTGTCAGAGAATGATAATCTGCTGTCAAAGCCGGTAGGCCAGAGACGCTCTTGGCCAATCCCATCCTCCCCTCGTGTGCCTGACGCTGACCCCGAGACATGATGAAAAGTTTGCATCAGCGCACGGGGACTAAAAAAAAGTGCCGTAAGTGCACGGATCTATACTAACCGATAGAGTGCTTTCAAAAAATGATAAGAAAAGAACAGTTTAAATAGAAACCCCGCACTTACTACTCCTTGATGAGAACCATCTTAACTTCTTCCTCTCGGTACTGCCCAGCTACCAGTAACTGACGTCATGCGCTCCTAAGTGAGGCGGCAGGTCCCTCCTTAAGCATCGGTGATTTGCGGAAGGACTGAGGGGTGGGCCTAACGCTTAGCATCATCCAATGAAATCTCTTCTTGGTGCCTTTAAACCCGCCCACTATATTTCAGGATAGATTACATAGAATCCGTTATTCCACATTTGAACACTAAACACTTAATAACACTCAATATAGAAAATATTAATAATAATAGCTCTATCAGTCTATAAATCTGGAAATAATAATTACTCCATATTTTATTGAAGATGGTACAAAGACAAACACTGAAACCGAAATGTAATTGGAGTTTTCTTTTGTTGGTTTTAAAAAAAGGAATTTCAGGATGTTTTTTTTTTTATCATTAAACATGGTATGGGAGACTTCAACTGCTCATCAGTTAAGTGTCTACTTTGTCATCTTTTTTTCATTAATACACCAAATATTTTCAGTGAGGATCAGGTCTGGACCAGTTTGCTGATGCTGTGCTGCTCTAATTCACAAAGAATGTTGTTTGCCAGTATTTTACTGAAATAAGCAAGGTGCTCCCTGAAAAACATGACTGGATGGTAGCTTATGTTATCCCAAAACCTATATATACTGTGTAGGATTAGTGTGCAAGTTACCAGTGTGGACTTGAGTCACATGACTTGGACTTGAGTCAGACTCGAGTCATTCATTTTATGACTTTAGACTTGATTTGGACTTGAACCTGTTTACTTGAAAAGACTTGATATTTTACCATTGTTATTATCATAGATGGACTGGCCCGGTATGCCCGACGGTATGCTATGATGTTACTAATAGTGAATTTTATTTTAGTCTTAAGGTTAGTTTCTCAAACTTCTCAAACTCTTAACAAATTGTGCCAATCCTTACATGTTGCACCAGGCTGATTTATCATCACAAGTGGAGAAGTCTGTGACATGGGAAACAGGAGAGCAGCAGAGAGAGATGGAGCAAGAGAGAGATGGAGCAAGAGAGAGAAAGAAAAGAGCAGGAGAGAGAGATGGAGCAATAGAGAGATGGAGCAAGAGAGAGATGGAGCAAGAGAGAGAAAGAAAAGAGCAAGAGAGAGAGAGATGGAGTAATAGAGAGAAAGAAAAGAGCAGGAGAGAGAGATGGCGCAAGGGAGAGAAAGAAAAGAGCAGGAGAGAGAGATCGAGCAAGAGAGAGAGTTGGAAGCGCAGGAGAGAGAGAGCCAGGGCATAGATTACTTTGCTTGCCCTGAACCTGCCATATTACAGACAGGTGTTGTCGGAAGTGGCTTACTTATTGCAAACACCATTTATTGTTCTGATTTGTGTGTCTGGCATTTGCAAAGCGGACTGACACCAGCGCATTCATTACTCGACCAAGCAGTCTTTTTGTTTCCGCTATGTACTGTTTAAAATCCAGAATAGGGATGATGGTGTAGGTTTAAGTTTATTAGATTGATACATATATGCCAACAAGGCAGTGTACATCAAAGCAGTTGTTTTCATTTAAATGCTTTATGGCATTTCCTATAATGCCTGATGAGCCAGTCTCTAGTCAAAAAACCAGTCCAGCCCTGGTTATTATGTTACAACAACATTGTTTAAAAAAAAAAAAAAACAAAGACTTGAAAGGACTTGAAATTCAAAGTTTCGGACTTGGGACTTGACTTGAGAGTTGTCTGTCTGGACTTGAGACTTGACTCTGACTTGAGGATAAAGACTTGAGACTTACTTGAGACTTGCAAAACAGTGACTTGGTCCCACCTCTGCAAGTTACCCATGTCTTGTGCATCATTGCACACACAGACCATCAGGGGCTACTGGCTTTTGAATTCAAACCAAGCAAAAGCAAGTGTTTCTGAGTCCTGCAGGGGGTTCAAAACCAGTACTTTTAACAATACTGTGAACCAAAGGTAATGAAAATGTACAATTAGTTTAAATTTAGAAAATGTTATACTTAAGCTACTAACTTAAGGTGAGGTTTAAGTGGTTTAAGTTGTTAGTGGAATCTTGTTACAGAATAGTGGACCCCTTCACTTGTTTACTTCTGAGAGACTTTTAGATTTTCATGTTATACTAAAATATGTTACTAATTGACACAATTATTAGATTCACCAGGTATATTTTTCGAGCTTTATGATTTCTTCCCAGGCTTCTTAATAATTTTTAAAAGCATTACTAGCATATTGATATTCAATATGAGCAGATAAATATAGCTGCCCACCTCCTAATTCTTTAGTTTTTTCCATATTTGTCGCACCTAAATGTTTCAGGTCGTCAAACAAATTGTAATATTTGACAGAGAAGTAAATATAAAATGCAGTTTTTAAAAGATAATTTTATTTCAAAGCTACAATACCTCCCTGGCCCTATAAGAAAAAGTAATTACCACCTATATCTTAACTTCAATCAAGCATTTACAATAACTGTCTTTCACTTGCTTTGTGGATGAATTTTGGCCCATTCTTCTTTACAGAATTGTTTTGACTAGTTTATTTGGACTCAGCTTTCCAAAAACATAACCACAAACACACACAAAAAAAACCCATTGAAGTTTGACAAACATACAACAAAAAACATAGAAATCAAAAAGTGTCAGGGCCCTGTGTTTTCTATTTTGGACATTATGCTGTTTGTTTTGAATATTCATTGCGATTCTTAGGTTCATGGTTTTTTCATCATGTTTTAAGTTTGTTTCGGTTAGCCTTCAGTTCTTAGTGATCCTAGTTCTCCCTCAGTGTCTAATCTTGTCCTGTGTTAAGTCAGTCGTTGTCCCCGTGTTTACTCGCGTCACCCCAGTCACTGTGTCAAGCTTGCGTATTGTAGAGTCCCTTCCTGTGTTTCCTGTCTTATTTTGATAGTCTCCTGTCCTGATTTGTTCCTCCAGTCCAGCTGCCTCTGCTTCCCTGATCATCCTTTTGTGTATTTATTGTGCGAGTTTCCTTTTGTCCCTCGTCAGATCATCTGCTCATCTAAGCTCATATTTCTGGTCTCGGTTTCCATGTTTAGAATATACTTTCCCCCAGTTTAGTATGGTTTGTTTAACCTTAGTCTCCCTCCATCTTTTGTTTGTATTTTTTCCTACAGCCAAAAATAAACTGCTTGCTTTTCATTAAGTCCAGTTCCGTTTCCTTTGTCTGCATTCTGACCTGACAAAAAGAGGGCAAATATTTATTTCACTACATTGTATATATTTCTTTCAGCTTTAGCCATGTGGTGTTTGTACTATATTCAAGCAAATATGGGATTTAAATGATATGCTAATCATTGCACTTTTGTTTGCACTGTAGACACAGCCGTCCCAACTTTTTTGGAATAAGGTCTCTACAGATGTATGAAGCCATACAAGAGAATCATGTCAAGAATACAAGAAAGCAAACATGATGCTTTATTGAAACAGTTTACTGATAAATGACAGATGGTTGTCATGAAACTTTCATGTTTAATCTAAAAAAATCATGGGCTAAAAAGTCATACATGGTACTTAACACTGAATAGCAAGAGAATCCATGCTTCAGAGCAGACACGCAATTCACAAAGAAATCAGGCAAAATGCCCTTTTGATTTCAATAAAAAATATTAAATCTTTTTCTCCACTTTATCCATCTTTACATGGTACAGGTTTGTTCACTTTTTAATCATATAAAAACGCTTAATACTGATTGTGAAACACTGGAATTAATTTACAAAACATAATAATAATTATTATATTAATAACAATAACAAACAATAACAATAACCATTCAATTTAAAAACAAAAATAAAATGGAAGAAATCAGTCATAGCTGTTGCATCTTGGCCCACACAAACAGCAACGTTTTTTGGGGAAAAAAATACCGAATGGCATTTACATCTACCTGACACACAGTTACACACAAACACAGTATCAGGTCGTTGAGTTTTTCTCATTGCCATTTACAGTGTTATGGGCACAAAGACAAAGACACTCTCTAAAGCATTCATGTGCCTCTGCAGAATCAAACTCACAACCAAACAAATCCTTCTCGCTGTCAGTCAACCTTGGTGGACCAATAGCGGTCCTCAAAAAGTGCCCTACCCCTCCAGCACCCAGGATAGTAAATGATAGGTAAAAGTATTGGACCGTTTTAAATGTCTCAGCATTTAGAGGAAGGGAAAAATCTTCCAGGTGACAGGAACTTGTAACCATTGCCAGCAGGTAGTCGGATAGAACGAGCACCAGGGCTACTGCTGGTGGAAATAGTAGGTGATGGGGCCACTTTTCTGGGGTTGGAGCAATGATGTCCATTGGAAGAGTTCTTGCTACCCCTATCCAGTGACTGCAGCCCCAGCTCCCGCAGCTCCAGGCTGTCTTGGGTGTCGTTAGGGGAGCAGTGGCGCGGGGAGAGGTTCAGAAGACTCAGTACGTCTCTGCTGGCAGAGGCGAGAGGACCAGGTGTGCCGTGGACAGCTTTGACGGGACCTAGATGCTGCTGTTGTTGGGCTGCAGCATTAGCCCAAAAGGTCTTCAGATTGTGGATAGCTTGTACTTTTTCATCAATGACTCCTCTTCTTAGTCGATCCAAATCTGGCGTGTCAGCCGATGTAGAGCAGGCAGAGCCTGTAGAGGAGTAGGAAAGAGCAGGAGATGGAGCACTACCAGCAGGGGACTGGTGACCAGAACTGGGAGACACGTTGCTCGGGGAACGAGAGATGTGGCCACTGTACGGAGAGCTCGGGTACTTTAATTTGAACTGTGCGTGAGTGTCTGAAGTGGGTGAAGGATGGCTGCCCTCCTTTTGGGAAGACTCAGAGACTGCAGGGCTATTGTAGCCAGAGCTTATCTTCTGCAGTGAAGAAGATCGGGAGGGAGGTTTGGGTCTTGGGGAAGACTGACCTCGACCACTAGCGCTGCTGTTAGGGCGGCTGAACGCACTAGTTTCAGAGGAGCGGAATGTGCTACTCCGTGCTGAGGTTCCTCCAGTTGTCCCGGCCTCTGCACCAGCCCTCTGAAGACTACCCACAGCACGCAAATGGCTGTGAGTCTCTTCCAGAATCTTCTGGGCCAGTTCCTGAGGATCTAGAGGGACAGTTTTTTCTTCCTGAGACTTGACAGTGCTGTCTGTCTCAGTACTGGACTGGTCAGATTCTCCCGTATCTGAGCTGCTCACTTTACCAACTTTCTGAAACGGTGAGTTTGGGCTGGGCACCAGGTTTGTTTTGATGGGGGATGTTGGGGTGCTGACACTGCCCCTCGATGATACAGATACAGTGTACCCTCTCCCTGCTCCTGTGCTGGAGCCACCAACTACACCCCTGCCTCCCCGGTGATGGCGCTGGCTGTGGCCTGGTGGCAAAGGCAGAGAGTCACAATGACTTCCCAGGGGCTCACTGCTGATAATGGAAAAGCCCTCATATTCCTCCTCATCTCCGCGGGCTCCCGCCACTGCAGCAGCTGCTCCATGGGGAGACGAGCGGCTGCGAGGAACATGAGGGTATTTGTGGACTGAGTAGTGTGCTGTGACCCCACTGCGCTGCCGATGAGCGAGGAAATCACAGTCTGACTTGGAAGCAAAGCTCATAGAGGAGGCTACAGAGCTAAGGCTATAAACTGAAATGGCATCAGATGCTTGATTGTCCAGGCAAGGAGGAGAGAAGGGAAGGCTTGAGTATCCCATGGGCAGGGGGTTTGACACAGACTGGGCTGAAGCTAGGGACTCAAGGGAAGATGAGCTGTCCAGGCTCAAGCGCTTGGGCAGTTCTGTGGAGTCTGAACATCAAAGAAAAGAGATGATGAAAAATGTGACATGTGATAAACACAAGCTAAACACACGATAAAAACAGGCTGTATGCACAGTTCAGATTTCAGTGTACAGGGACTCAAGTTAGGATATTATGAGAAATCAGTAATGACAGAAAGTGCATAAGCAAATGAATATACTTACCAAAGAGTGCCAGCAGAGACTGGAGAGCAAAGTGCAAGGTGCGGCGGTTGGCTAGCTTGCCTGTCTTCAGTACTACTTCTTCTTGGCCTACCTCACATAAGTCAAACCCTGCACACACAAAACAGGACAACAGCTGTAACTTAAATAGACATATGGTAGACAATAGGATAGGACTTTTTTTTTACGTAATAGATGACTAACCAAGAGCAGCCAGAAATTCATGGCATCCTGGAAGTCTCCATAGCTGCACACTAATGGACACCTGAATGGGCAGCAGGGAGAAATCCTGCTCTTTCTCTCCTGTCTGCAGTTGTACTAGCACCTGGTGGAGCTGAAAAAGACAGGGGACAACGTTACAATAAAGTAGTGGAGATGTAACTAACGGCTCAAAAGGAAACTGGGTGATCAAAACGTTGCATCAGTAACTTAAATTACCCAAGTGAAAAATTATACAGCTTCTTCCTTTTAACAATGATTTGATTTTCTTCTCTTTAAGTCCTCCAATTAAAAAATACTCCTATATCTTGTATCAGCCTGTGTCCTAAAAAATATGTCAGAGCCCAGTGCACAAGCAAGCTTGGCGCTCAAATATCTGTAGGTAAGCTGAGCTGAAGGGGTTTGAGCTTTGTAGGGTTTAACACGCGGCCCGAGAGCACACTTACGTGTTTTGTTTGGGGATTAATTCGCTTTGAACAGAGACATCTTTGTCAACTTGACGCAACTCCGCAGAAACCTCTTCTCCTCATTTCACCCGACACGATTGTGAAAGTTTTTTTTTACATCACACACTTATCCCTGCTTCCACCCTGAAACATTCCTTTGACCTGAACCAAACCCAAGCTCTAAATCTTAAATACTCCAAAATCCCTTAGATTTGACTGCAGAAACTAGCAAAGGAAAAATTATGAACAACACAAGACAGTGAACTTTGGGTGTGGAGAGGAAAAGCAACATGCATTTTCTCCAATACAAAGAGAGTTTAGCAGAACAGACAGTAAAGAATGTATTAACAAGGTAGAATGGGATTGAGTGCCGGCAGATGAATGCACACTTACCATCGCCACCATATTTTTAACAGCCTTCAGATCACACGTTAGGAGTAGGGGAGAGAAAACAGGGTTTTAATGGCATGCACACAGGCCATTTGAAAAAAAAAGAAAGTAAAGGGAAAAATAAAGAGTATAAAGAGTACAAGGATTTATGGCAACAAGAGGATACAGCAACAAGTAACATTAGTGGTTTAACAGATAAAAGTTTAATGCTTGCAGCATATATAGATTAGATCAAGTGTTTCCACAGTCTGTGCACTGACACACACACACACACACATACACTTCAAAGCTGAGGCTATAAAAACTGCCAATCACAAACTAACTTGATGCTCTTTCACTGTAAGCATGTGATAGCCACATGTCACACGTAAATAGGGATAAACCACGTCAGTCCCAGACTAATTCTCTGGTGTCATAAGCTCGGGGAGCAAGAGAATAGGATTCAGATTGTAGTTAAGACTTTGGGCAACTAGTTAGAATTCAATGCAGCATTTCAATGAAGATTAAGCTGCAGCTTAAGTTGCCAATCCATTAGAGCGTATCCAGTGCTGACATTACCAAATTACACAGTGATAAATCACTGATATGCTTCTTCTAGCAATGCACTTATAATACAAAAGTGTGGCAAAGTTTCAAAGAAAGTCAAAGGGGACTGCTACAATACTTTTTAACACTAAATAACAGGAATGGTATTTGTCATTTGAGCCAAAGACCAGTGGGTACTGGGTGCAAAATTCAGCAGCAGTTGTTCAGAGATGCAGGGACCTACCCGGTTGATGAGCTGCTCTCCTGCCTCTGAAGCTGTGATGAGTTTGCACAAAGCTTGGAGAGCTGGCGGTGGCAGACCTAAGGGATTGGTTCAAAGGAAGTTCTTCATTATTCATTAACAAGGCACATTTGTTTAAATGGTAGTGGTAAAAAAAAAAAGTGCTAAACATGCAGTAATGTGAAATGTTAAAATGTTCTGAGATTCTGTCACAGAATTATGCCAGGAAGGTGTCCTGGTCTCAAACTCATTGTGCAGCCCAACAACGACCTTGCAACACCAGCTGGGGCTATAATAAGCTATGTTCAGTGACAAGCATTACACTGAATGCTCACAGGATTTAGTGTACTCTTGGTAAACAGTTTTTGGTAAATCATTTGTATTTTCTCATTTAATTGGATTATTTAACATCAACATTTTATGGTAATGTTTTGGTTGTTGTCATTAAAAAAACTGTTGTTATTATTAATGTCGAGTTAAACTACTCTCTCTCTCATCTAAACTTCACTGAGTCAGTTTAGGATTAGGGAGAGAAGACACTCATTCAACAAGTTAAAGTTTCTTACAATACAAGATACCTCAAAAAATCCAGACATGTTGTTAGACATATAGATAAATCATACTATAATAATTGAAGTGTATGTATGTTTGTAGGTTCCCCATGTCCTCCTAGACAAGTGGCCCAATCTTGATGAAACTTTCCATAAACATAACCGAATGGAGACCTTAGGATTGCATTCATCATGTGCACGTTTGTTCACATTTAGCGTGCGCCGCAAATTACGTTTGTTACACTACGTAATTTAACGGTCCGTGCAAATAGTCTTCATGGTGCACATGAGTGTCCACTGATTATCCAATTAATTTCCTCAAAAAGAAAGTCACTACAAAAAGGCTTTATGTCTAGAAAATAGTGCAGCAGAGCAGACATCAACAATGTTGAGATAAGAAGTTGAAGTCTGGGTGAACATGAGAACACGAGACACTATATGAAGCAGCCGCTGGGTCTCCTGTAAGTATGATCTGCCATTAAAGCTTACAATATATGTTCATATTATCTGAATAAATTCTTTGTTTTACATATTTACTTTGTTAAAAACATGACATCTAAAAAAGTATTTTCTATTATTACAATCGTTATTGTTCTATTAAACTTACCAGCATATAGCTCTTCGGTCATTAAAATATGTTCGTATATTTAAAACATTTTACCGCATACGTAATTTATATTGCACAAATTTATTGGACAGGATTAGTTGATGACAGCTCAGGTACGAATCAGAGCAGTGCTGTTTAACAGAAGCTCAGCATCGTAATGATGGCAGCATTGTAGCAAAGACAAACGCTATTTAAATCTTTAACTTTATTCAATGAGAAATGTTTAATTTACCAACATTATAACAACACTGGGAACATTGTAAACAACTTGCAATGTGCTTTGTTTCAAATAGTTCCATCGTCTACATACCCAGCAGTGACTGTAAGGTGGTGCTGCACTGCTGAAGCCTGTCTCCCGGGTCAGCAGTGGGAAAGAAGACAGCAGCGGGGATACCGGTGCCTGCAAAGTCAAGACGGAAGCCCACAGCTGTCAGCAGAGCCTGCCAACCAGGGACACCCCCTACTTTGTTCTCCACACTCTGCTGGGATGTATACATGGAATTACGCTGGCCATTCTGTATCCTCTGAAGAGACTTTTCCACCTGTAATGAGCACAGCAATGCACCATCAGTATTTCTGAGCAGTGCTGACTGTGACATCTTGTGTAGTAAGTAAGGGTACGAGTCTCACCAAATGAAGTAAAACTCTCAGAGCATCGCGAGCCCGATCTGGATACTGTAGAATTTCAGCTAAAGCTTGGCCAATCAGGGAAGATGGGCTGTTAAGCTTCACGTCATTGCCAATCAGCATGTATCCTGGAAAAGAGAAATAAAATAAGAAGACCTCAGTTTCACAGTCATCTTCTTATAACTACTTTTTGTTAGTACTAACGTTGAAAGAATGCATAAAGGAATTTCATCTCTGACCTGCCCAATTGGAAGGGTGTGAGTACTGTTTGCTGCTCTGGACAGTCTTCATGGCATCTGCCAGTGCCGCACTAGCTTTGGTCCCGTTGAGAAGGGCGGAGTAGAAGGCATGGACAAAAACCTTGGAGGCAGCAACTGGGACAGGCCACAAGGACACAAGTACACACTGAGCCCCGGCAGCCAGGAAGGCTCTAGTCAGTCCCACAACACCATCTGCTGTGACCTTGCTGCTGGACTCCTGGTATGACCTGTAGCCATGACATAAGGCTCAAATGTGAAAACTGTAAAATGAAACGTCAAGCTTGAAAGTTGGTATTCTACCCTGTGCTTATCAAAGAAATCATGATGTCCATTTCATTGAGTATTTAATGAATTTCATGTCTTTCAATCAATTTTGAATTCACATTGGCTAATCTGATGTTTTTTTTTAATTAGTTTTTTTTAAAAACCCATTCCTGTCAAAATAAATTACATAAAAAAAAAATCACTATTTACTTGTATCCCTTTGCCAGTCTACCTACCCCAGCACAACCAGCTTGACGGGCAACCTCAGATCCAAAATATCTGCAGCTGTAAGCAGGAACTCCTGAAGGGGCGGGCTGTCACAGATGCTCTCCACATCACTGCTGTCATCCTGCATGTGGAGAGACTCTGGGATGGTGTAGCCACTTCCAGTGGAGCCCTTTCTGCCTCGGCCACTGCTGCCTGTTCTTCCTCCCGCACCTCTTCCCACTGTTCCCACTCCCACACTGGCGCTTGCTCCCCCAGGCACAGCCTCAGGGTTTGGGGTGAGCACCAGAGCGGCTAACTTCCAAGAAATGTGGGTGGCGAAGTGGGCGCATTCAGCCTGTGTTAGAGCACTCATGACCCTCTCCTTTGTGGCAGAAGAGCCAGCAAGGGGTTGGCATCCCAGCAGCTCAGCAACCATTAGAGCTTCCTCCTCTGCAGACGGCATAGGTCCCCACAGCCAGCGATCCATCACAGGTGAGGGAAGTCTTGGGTTACCGACCACTGCTGCCATTGAGACGCCGCCACATGGGGTTGGTCCAGGACGCCGAGAATGAGCCTTAGAGGACATCAACAAATTTTACCTTGTAGCACAGCAAAGCTTAGGACGGATGCTGAATTGTTTGTTATAGCATTACAGATTGTAAAAATGTGACAAAGTTTAAATAAGAAGATGTACCTTTGCATTGGTTCCAAGGCCATGAATGGAGGGCACAGCAATGAGGCTGAAACGCTCATATAGGTATTCATTAGAAGAGCTTCCTTTTAGCAGAGCAAATGGGATGAGGTACAGTTCTCCCTCCAGCACCATCACTAGTTGCCTGTGTCTGCCAACAGGCCCACTGGAGTGCATCAAGCCCTGTGAGGCAAGGATATGAAAACACTTAATCATATAAAGGAAATTCCGTTTTTTCTGCTTTTCTGTTCCTCTCGAAAGCACCCTATCTTGTTTTCTTCTCTCCGTCACACAACTGCCTCAACAGACAGCCAATACCCGCAGAAGTAGTACTTACCCCCTCCATAGGTGCAATGAGCAAATCATAAAGTGCCCGCAGTGGAGGTTTTCCAAGGTTGCTGGAGCGACGGGGCAAGGAAGAGTTGCCATCTTTGGCAGGAGACATTGTGTTGCTGAACAGGCTTGTCATACTCTGGCAACTCCTGCAGAGACACAAAACAAAGTACTGTACTATTCATTTTAATCTTGAAAACCTCAAGGCAGTTTCAGACACTGAGATTCTTATGTTTTTTGAGTTAGGAGTCCTCGCTGAGACTAAACCAACTTTAAACTTCCCATCCATCCATCCATCCATCCATCCATCCATCCATCCATCCATCCATCCATCCATCCATCCATCCATCCATCCATCTTCCTCCACTTATCTGGGGCCGGGTCGCAGGGGCAGCAGCCCAAGCAGAGAAGCCCAGACCTCCCTCTCCCCAGCCACCTCCTCCAGCTCATCCGGGGGAACACCAAAGCGTTTCCAGGCCAGCCGAGAGATATAATCTCTCCAGCGTGTCCTGGGTCTGCCCCGGGGCCTCCTCCCAGTGGAACATGCCCGGAACACCTCACCCAAGAGGCACCCAGGAGGCATCCTTGTCAGATGCCCGAACCACATCTACTAGCTCCTTTCGATGTGGAGGAGCAGCGGCTCTACTGTGAGCCCCTCCCGGATGGCCGAACTTCTCACCCTATTTCTAAGGGAGAGGCCAGCCACCCTTCGGAGGAAGCCCATTTCTGCCATTTCTGCTTTAAACTGTTCGAATAACACTGTTTCATTGGGCCTTTATGGCCTTCTTGTTAATTCCAAAAAGCAGTTTTGCCTCTGTGCTGTGAAAGACAACAAAGTCCATCTTTGACTTGGTACATATTGTGTCGCAGAGGAGCATCACATTCATAGATCTGCTCTAATGCAGATCAAATTTAATCCGAGAGGAGGTTGATGAAGGTAGGCAATACTAATTTGCTGTTACCCCTTGGAGAAGACAAGTATAATACAAACACTGTATGACTTGACTGAGTTTACCATGTCAATATGTAACACTCCACTAGATGGCAGTATTGCACTGCTTATCTAGCCCTTATTCTTGTACTAAATGGGGTCAGACTGGCAGAATCACCACAGAAGGAGAGCACCATTCATGCCATCTTTTCATGCATTTTCTTCAACATGTAAAAATTCAGAACCTCCCATCAACTGCTAGTTTTGTGGCTGTCTTCAATCTTTATCAACAAACCAACTTAGGATAACAGCGTTGTGTGTTTTGAATGCCTGTCTGCTGTGTGAAGGGAGTGACAGCCCTCAGCTCACATAGAAAGAAAGTCAGCATACTGAGAACAGTGCTAATGGTGGCTGAGGGGCTAGAAGCCTTTTCCTTTTTCCTAGCAGGGCCGAGCTTTATAGTCACACTTGTCACTACTACGCCATCTGTTCCACCAGCCAGAATTTCTTCCGGACCCAGCCAACAGACATCTATCCTGCCCTTCTGGTAGCCCCAGGCCACTGGCTTTCCTCCAGCCTCCCGACACTCTGTCTCTCTCCCAGGCCTTGGCATAAGGCTCCATGGGAAAGCAAAACAATCGTTTGTTAGCCTGACAAGAAGAATGAGCGAGGAGACAAGGGATAAGCCAAAAGTAGGTGCGTGTCAAGTGTAAAGGGCAACAGTGAAAAGAAAAGACTGAGAGCTGTACAGAGGCTGAACGTAAAGATTGCATTCAGTGGCTGTAAGCAAAAGACAGGTCTTTAGGTGTCATCTGTGTGATAATCAAAGATAAACAAATCATCCTCTAGTACACATTTAAAGGGACAATGTGTGAAATCTCCCCACTAGATGTCAGTGGATTGCAGCTTGCAGTCAACTGAGCTCTGTTTTGTTATCCATCCCAATTCAGGTGTGTAATCTTAGCTACGGTGGCTGCTGTAGGACAAAGAACTGTGGATGTTGTTCATCTGTGAGTGTAGGCTGTCAATCTGCTGTTTACCTCAGCTGTCAATACGCATGTCTATGTATTCTCGAGGAGGCTGTCAGACTTTGTGAATGGAGCCTGGGTCTCAGTTCTGTCTGATGTCAGCGACACTGAGACGCATAGTTGATGACATCCTGAACTTAAGAGCTTCTGTTTTTGCCACTGTTAGCTCCTGTTAGCCAGCGTTCGGAGAACTTTCTTTGAAGTCGATCCAATACTTTTGGGCTTGGACACCTTTCAAATAAACTCACGAATGATGTGAGACGATATTTAAAAGGTTTATTTTTAGGACATTCAAGCCTAACATTTGCATCTAATTACCTGGTGACGATATTTAACTGTGACAATATCGGGAATAAATGCACGCGTTTATGCACATTTTTGTGTGTTAGAGCTCGAACTTCTGTTCAGGAGATGAAGCTTGAGATGTACAAATGCTAAGTGGTCAAATATAGTTTGAAAGAGCTACTGGTGATCTTTAAATTCAGAGTAATGTATAAGGTGTACGGCGTATGTGGCTGGTAAAATGGACGTGACATGGAAACGTGACAGGGCGACATGGCGGCAGAGCAAACTGGCAACCTGCTCCAGTTTGTGTATTTTAAGTTTATGTGAATGCATCATTTTGTTGGATAACGTAATCACACACTAATTCATGTAAATCTTTTTTTTAATTAAATAACCTAAAAAAATACTTACTGTACCTCTAAGCTTACTACATTGGCTGTCTTTGTCGCGCTGATAAAATAAACCTTTTAGCAACTTTTGCCATCCTTTTGGCAGAATTTAACAGAGAACTTCAAGATCATTAAACAATCTCATCAAGTTACACAATGAAGACACAAAGAGAATTTCATTATCACTTTCCCACAGTAATCCTTCCAAGCTCCCTTCTGAAGACGAGATCTCAGTGTTAAAGCAGGGCAATTCACACATCTCATAAGTGTGAGTGTAGTTGCCCTGTACCTATTTTAATTTAAATGTTATTCAATTAAGGTTTTTAAAAAAAAATAAACGTATCCTTTCTCTTTGTTATACGTAACTATCAAAATCCTAAAGTATTCACATAAATTCATTCCATTAAATGATAATGGCCTAAATCGTAACATGTGAGGAAAAATAGCAGAGCTCTTGAATAGCACACAGATTATCTGACACCAAACCTCAAGATGTATGGAGGACAAAGAGGTTTTCTCAATTTTCTCTTGCTTTTGGTATTGTGACAGACGACAGGCTCCTAAGCATGATGAGCTTTATAATTCCGTTTTTTTTTTTAAAGGGCCCAAAAGAATGAGGGGATTATTACCGGCAGCCCATTAAAGGGGCTTAATGAGCACCAAGACTCAATTAAAGCTGGAATTACCCTCTCATCAAAGAACAGCTCAACTGTGGACGAGGACAGGGAAATATGACCCAGACACACAAGCATGCACACACATTGTCGGTATACCTTACCAATCAGCACAATGTAAATGAATACTCTGCATAGTGTCAATAAATAATACCGTGAACAAGCCAGTGGCGCTCTCACTGAAATCTCATAAATCTGCATAACAAACACAGACATGGCAAACATTTTAAAACCACATTCATCTCCATGTCTGCGCCTGGCAAACAGTCACACGCACATGTGACCACATTCACACACACACACACAGGGCTTCCATCAGAGTAGACAGTTGATAAGGGCTTTAGCAGCTTTGGCTTTACTCAGTCTATTTAATAAGGAGGATTCACATGCTGCCTCTGCGCTGGCTAAACAATGGAGAAAAGAGTCCTTTCACAGATGAGCCACAATACCCACGAATCTCCTTACTCGAGCAGAGACTTTTAATCTTCTTCTTTGTGCAAAAGTGGGTCTAAGCAGCATTTGGTGGTTAAGACTGCCACTCATTAACAGCAAAGAAACATTGAGGTGATGTGCATCAACCCCCCCCCCCCACCTACCTGTTGAACAGGTTGTTTCTGGACACCATGCGCAGGAATCCCGTTGGATCAGTGACTGAGTTAAGCTTGTTGTTGAGCTCTTCAAATTGTTGATCCAACAAATCTCCCGCCTCACTCTCAGTCTCACTGCTCGAGCACCCTCTGAAAGAGAGAAAGAGATGGAGTGAGAGGCATCCAAGGCCACAGAAATGTTGCCAAGAAAAAAAAGCATGTGAGCACAGCAGACAATACACTCTTATATTGTTTCCCTGCGATAAATCCAGTACTTACACACACACACTCCTGATCTGCCAAAAAACACACACCATTCAACCCTCACACACTTGGCCTCTTTTTTTCAGCCTGGATCCAACAGGCTGATTGTAATCCTTTCAATATTATGCCAGTAACGCTGATCCAGTCAAAGGGGTGCGCCCCCCCCCCCCCCCCCCCCCCCCCCCCCCCCCCCCCCCCCCCCCCCCCCCCCCCCCCCCCCCCCCCCCCTCCCCCCCCACCCTCCCCCCCTCCCTA
>VURO01009330.1:13372-26374 GCA_015108175.1 Pelvicachromis taeniatus
AGAGGGGGGGGGGGTCCTTCTCTTTATCTTTTTCTTTTCTCACCCTGGGCCAACAAGCATGAATAGCTCCATGCCTGGTTCAGCTGACAGACCAATACAATACAAGATACAGTCTATCAAACACGCCATCCAGTGTCTCTCCCTCTAGGTTCAGTCACAGCTTTGTTGTAAGGGAATGTTTGACTTTGGGGCCACATCAGCTCCTTTAACGGCGTCACTTAAGTGCAGTTATAAATATTTTAAACCGATGAACAAGTGATTCTGGATGCAGGCTCGTTACCTGATTGATTTTTGACAGGAAAGACTGACTCTCCTGCAAGTTGCATCAGTAGAATAATACAGAAGAAGCACTGCTGCATCCTGTTCTGTTGTTGAGTTTTCGACAGACAGTAGCCTAAATCAATAAGACAGAATGCCGGGTGTGTGTGTGTGTGTGTGTGTGTGTGTGTGTGTGTGTGTGTGTGTGTGTGTGTGTGGTGGTGGTGGTGGTGGTGGGGGGGCTGTATATAAATCAATCAGGCCGCTTGTAACTATGGCATGCCAGGCTAGTGATTGACCTTGACAGTGTCTCTCCTTCCCCGTCTGACGCTCTAGTGTCCAGTTGCATTTCAAGGTTGATTGAAAACCTGCAGTCTCCAGAACAATCCCAGCATCCCACAGGGCAGGAATGACTGATGGGAATTGCAGTTTTTGTTTTTTTCGGGGGGTTTTTTATTCCTCCATTCCTCCCACAAAAAAGGGGTGGACTGACCTCTGTCAGTTCTTTTACTGCCTCCAAGTACTTTGCAACAGCATGACCGCAAAGACAGGATGAACAAAATAAGAATTATCCACATAGCACACAATCTCGTAAACATCAACTGTAAACAAGACAACCTTGGATATCAATGAATGTGCAGTGTATGCCAGACTGTGTGGTTCAAACTGTCTAAATAACATGATTAGAAACAAATAATTAGGCTTAAGATTACAGAAGCCCTATTAGTGATCAAAAGGCAACTATAAAACATATAAACCTCCCAAGTTCCTCCTCCTGCGCTCTTATACACCTTACTTCTCTTAAACTAAAGCTGTTAGAAGAGTGTGCTGATATCGAATCACGCACAAACCCCCAACCCCCTCTTTCTGACCCTGTGACCTTCAATGTAAATATACGCAACCATGCATTAACCACAGCGGCAAAAGGAGGGAGTGGAGGTGCAGGGGAAGTCAATATGTGAGAAAAAATGAGAAAGCATATGTGATGAGAGACACGCTAAAGCGTGAGAGAGGAAAAAAGCAACAAAACAATATAAGCGAGAGAGAAGAGAACACTAAGTGTCAACATGCCCTTGAGCATTGCTCCTCCAGCTAGGTAGCATATTCTACAGTGTATATAACTACATAAGCAAATTGCCCGAGGCTCTGCATCAATGGAAAGTTTGCGTGGGTGCCTATTCCACTGACTTTGTGCAACACCTTCTATGGTCTGGGTCTACCCTTGTCAAATAAACACAGTGAATGGGGCTATCCTCTGCACGAAAAAAAAATGTTGAATCTCCTCAAAAGCTAATAAATGTCAACACTGTAAGACACGAAAAAGGTCTGGAGATTGATGCAAAGTCAAGACAGCTTATTTTATCTGCGGGGATAAGCACCATTTACCTCCATATTTCAGTTTAGTAAGCTTTAAAGAGCTGCTAAAATGGAAACTTCTACTAGTACTAAAGAATTTTTTTGCTAGTCCAGTTCACTTCTTACTACTTATGGGGAGCATTATCAGTCACTCAAGATAAAGTCTCTGTAAATGTTGTGCTTGCGTTTGCTTTGAAGCAGACTCGCTATTCCTAAAAATTCTAAATTATTCTGTTGAATCACGCAATGAACTTGACAAGCTCATTCCTGCTGTGTTATTCTAATCTGCTGCTGTTGCTATATTAGGGTACATGGTGTTGTTCTTTGCTGTGCTTCTCTCTTCTCCTCTTCCCTGCAGCTCTGTTGTCCTTCATCAGGTCATCGAGACAGAATCGCTGGTGTTGGGTTTCCTTCAGCTCTTTTCTATGTGTGCATCTTTGAGGACAAACGTCTCGACCTCGTCGCCTTTGTTCCAACACAGCAACTTGCTCTTCCTCCTTCAGCAGCTCTACAGCTCTCTTCTCCTAGCGCTTCCCTTCTCCCTTTATCTCTCACAAGTATGCTTTTCTTGCATTTTCTGTCTTCTCTTACTTTCACCTGATCTCACTGAGAAAGTCAACGTTGCTCCGCTTCCAGCAGCTGAATCAGCGCTAATGCTGTTCTGCCAGCCGGGCCCTGCATCTCTATCTCATCCTCACCTCCCTCCCCACTCTCGCTTTCTGGCACGTCACATTAAGTGGCCATTCACAGCAGCACTGGCGTCTCGCTCGAACTCTGACATCACACCGCTTTACATGAGCTTTCAATTCCTGTCCAAATAAACCCGAGAGATGGCAGGCAGAAATGCAGCAAACTGGAAACAAGGAGATAGTATCACTTGGCTTATCAGTTTTTATTTTTTCTTAGGTGGAACAGAAAAGAAGAAGAGGCAATGTGCTTCTTACTGCACAGTGACAATATGCGAGATAACAGAGTAGGAATTAATTAACTGGTCTCTGGTTAAAGTGAAATGTTCTGCTTTTAATTGCCCTCTTAATGATCTGACAATTGGTGTAAACTGAGCCCAATTCTGAGGAGCATATTTGAAAGTGAACAAGTCGAGGCAGTGTGGGAGGACCTGAAGCCCTACTCGAGGCTGCCGAGTGAACTTTTCACTGAGGTGTTTCAATATCGCTATCACCGTCATGGATGATAAAGAAGCAGGCAGCTCATCCCAGATTTCTCCATCACGTCACTTTTAAGCAAATGTAAAGTAAACATAAAATGAATCATATACTGAACCTTCATATATTTATACTGAATACACTTCAAACCTGAAGCCTTAATTTTAAAGAGTGACTTTTTGTTTTACAACTCTCCTTTCAATTCCCAAGGTTATCATATTATTGCACATATATAAACACAATTGAGTTGACAGAAGAAATAGATTACTTTCAGTTTCTGTGCATATTATGACCTCAGAGTAACCTTCTACATTGTTCTCCTCACACTTGCAAACGTCAGCCTGGGCGAAGAGCAAATACATACCCACATGGACTAGTTACCACCAAGCAGAATGGTGTGATTTGGTTTAAAGATATAATACCAACTATTGGATAGTCACTGGTCCACTGAGGGGTCTTAGGCAAGAAGTTAAATTTCCACATGCTGCTTTGTCACATAACTGTCAGTGATGCAGAGTGTGCATTTCTGGAGGAAAGTTACCAGAGGTTGAAACCTGCTAGATTTAAATTAGATCTCTAAGCAAAAAAAAACACAAAAAAACTGTGTAGTGCTCACATAAACCAAGCTATATCATTTGGGCATCTGAGAATCTACCTGATGTTTAATGATGGCTGTTTAATAAGACAGTTTTATCCTGATTTACTGCACTCAGTCTGTTGGAACAAATACAGCCTAAGTAACAAACGTCACACTTACAAACACTGATGTTAAATCACGGTCATAAATCCAATGAGTAAATGCACAAATTCTCAAATATTAAAGCACTAACCTTGCTGAACCCGATCACAAATACCAGACAGAAATAAACTGGCATGGATACAGCATACAGGGTAAATGATCTACTCGGGAAAAAACAAAAAACAAGAAGTTCGCAGCCAGGAATTACAGATTAACTACTCAAATGCACGCAGTGGTTTCACAGATGGTGGTACAATTAAAAATGAACAGACAGGATTTTAATGACACACATGCTCACTTTGACCTACAGCGTAACATCCTTTTGGCATGGCTGGACTGATCTAGCCGACCCAACGGCCCTGCAAACTTTGCCCTTGGTTCTGCTTCAAGCCAACTCCAGGAAGTGCTAGTCACTGATCTCCCAAGGTCATTCAACAGAGGAGAGAAACCAGAGAGGGGGGAGGGAGAGAGAGAGAGATGAAAGAGAGAAGGGGAGGGAGAGGATAGAAAAGAGCAGGTTTTCCAACTTTCACTGCAGCACTTAAGTGACCCCAGCGTTTCAGGCTGTGTACTTTCTAAGAAGCCTAGTGAAAACACCACATAATGTACATACTAGCTATGCTCTGCATCCCGCTTTTAATTTCACTTCTTCTTGGGCCTCTCCTTCCCTCTGCATGTTTCCCTCTCAGTGTGGTTGGAGAGACTGCAGGAGTCAATCTCACATTCCTGTGACCTTCATCCAACGCTAGGCCCAGTCTCTGGCGTCAAAGTAGGCAGGGCTAAAGGCACCTGCATATTACAAGCTGGGATACAGCCGACTCCCCCTGGGTGCCGACACACACTGTCTTTAGTGAAAGTGTACACATGTAAGAGCACAGTGGGGGCGGGAACAGTAGAGTAAACCTACAGTTGCTGTGGTCACCTTAGTGATGAGCGGAAAGGCCTAGCTATGTGCAAGAGGTTTGCGTGTTTCGTTTACTTTTACTTTGTGCCTACAGTTCGGCGTAGGGTACAAATGATATTCAAATCTCATGCAGACAGCAGCCAACGCTGGGATTTGGCAGCAAGGGCTTCAACTTACGAGTTATTTTTAGTCTCCCTCTCTCAATCTCCCTCGCTCGCTCTCTTTCCCCAACGGGACTTTGTTTTGTCAAAGGCACCAATGGAAACTTTCAATTAGGGATAAAAGGAAGAGAGAGGAATGGAGTCAGAGGCAAAGTGAGAGAAGAGGCACCCTACACAGATTCCATCAGAAGCGATCAGATCAAACTATTAGCCTCCTCTGCCCCTGAAGCTGACAGGCTGACAGTCTGTCCCATCTGGGTGTCTGGCACTGTCATGGTGAGGGGCCTGGGGGGTCCTGAGGTCACTGCAACCAGCTGCACCTCCACCCCTGGGGACTACTGACGCCAACAGTGACAACAACTGAGAGATATCCTCTCCACATATACAGCAAATCTTCTTTTAACATGGATGTCTTCTTTGCTGCTGAACTCTGCGCCACCATCTGCCGTGAAAATTTAAATTTGGGACATTAGGAGAAAAGTGGGGTCTCGGCCAGCGACCCCAAGAGTCTGTGGCCACAGGGCCCAAGGACACTACCAAAACAGCAGTCTATGCAGTCGATAACGGGGCACTGAGTGCGTGCTTAGGCGTGTTTGTGTGTGCACACTGGTCCAAAGTCAAAACAAGTGACATCCAAAGTCAGTGTAATAATGCAAAGTGAAATTCGACGATGAAAACATTATGCAAAACAGCTATATTATTTTATGTACACCATTCTGTTAAAACCATATAGCACTGAAATTACAAATGAAGGACGTAGATGACAGCCATGAATGTAAATACAAATTGCACAACACCAATCTCCCAAGGTGAGAACTACAGGACAGGTGAGGGGAGGGGGAGGAGAGGAGAGGGGAGAGGAGGGGGAGGGGTGGGGATGGCTGTAAAGGACAGACATCTCATCGTTGCAGAGTGATGGAGAAACATCCGAAAGTGGATATTTTCTTTCTTTCTTTTTTAAAAAAAAAAACAAAGAAAACTTAAGGTCTTCTCTCTGTGTATGTGTTCATCTGTCAGACTTACCCCTGTGCCCTTCATGGTGAACGGCCTGGAGCACAGCAGAATAGAGAGAAACAGATAGCCCTGTCCAAGTCTCCTTGAAAGCGGCAGCAGAAGCAGCACAGAGGTTGACAGAAAAACTCGTGCTCCTTCACTTCCTTCAGTCCCCCTGATCGTATCAACAGACAAAAGGCACTCTGGCTGCCTTTAAAAAGGCTTTAAGCCCGGACACAGAGCGAAGAGGGGGCCCCCCCTTCTTCCACCCCTCCCTCTTTTCTCTCTCTCCCCCACTCTCCCTTTACACATTGCCCCGTCTCCTTCAACAGCCTCCCAATGTCCTCTTCCAACCTAGACATACAACCCCGTCTCTGCTGTTTCTCTTCAGCCCAAGTCCCTTCAACTCGCTGACCTTCTCTCTCTCTTTCTCCTCCTTTTCTGCTCCCTAACCCTGCTCCTCCTCTCGAGCCGGCGACCCATGTGTTTGTCTTTGAGGTGACCCCTGGCCTGGTGCAGAGAAGAAGGTGAGAAGGAATAGAAAGACCAGCACAGCGGCAGGCAACAGCGCAACAGCAGGCAAACAGTACAGCGGCACTCCCGACTCACAGACAAAAATCTCTAGCCTCCTTCCCCTTTAACATTCAAGAGTAATCAATCTAGCATGCTACATGATACTCAAACCCCGCCTCACAGCCAGCTCCCACCTCACTCCGATACTCGAAACCAATGAGACGACTGTGTCCTCATACACTATTGGACGCCACACACACCAATCAGCTCTGACAAATCCCCTGCTCCTCCTCTTTCCTCTGCCCAACCCCCTTTTACCGACAGCCAACTTCCTGCTCTAAGTTACCTTGAGCTGCAGGATAGGGGTCAGGGAAAAGAAAAGAGAAAGAGAGAGTAGATATGAGAATAGGTGAAAAAGAGCAGATAAAGTTGTGGAAAGCTCTGCAGGGAGTGCGTGAGGGTGTGCTGGTTGTGGCTTGCCTTGCCATTGTCTGTCCTCAAGCGGTCTCTACTTCTCCTGCTGCTGGACGGATGAGAAAGCTTCCACGGGCTGCTCTCTGACAACTGGTCTCTGCTTATTTACAATGTCAAACTAAATGTCTCCCTAAGCCCCGCCTGCACTCTGCTTGTACAGGCTGACGGCACTGTGATGCAGTCAGCTATGTGGGCCCCTTATTGGCTGAACCAAGTGGCAGAATTGATGCCGCATGTTGCATCCACATGATTTAAAGTACAAAAGCATACTAAGCAGACTCTCTGTCTCATACCTGTGCACGGTCTTACATGCACACCCCCACACATGCACATTTTGTCCTTGCATTCTCAGTCATCCTTGCTCACAGTCACAGGTACACACCAAAAACATCTAGCCTCCAACCAGCCTACCTCTTACAATGAGATTCAGATCACTTTTAATATTATTCTAACAGAGGAACAAATATGTCTACATGCATGGTCATGCATTATTTATTCAGAATATGAATTAGCTAGATGAACTCCATTCAACAAATCCTTTGACTCGTGTGAACATTTAGTGAGGCAACTTAATGCAACCACTATAAATCCCATGACACCCTACCCAGTGTCAATCAAATATACACAATAAACTATTCAGTGCAAAACAGATCAATGAAGAGCCTTTGTACAAAATGGAACAATCAGCTGACTAGATAGAAGTTGTGGAAGAAGGCGGAGAGAAACAAAAAAAAAAGAAAGAAAGAAAGAGTTCATTTGACTCTCGTCCTATTTGTGGATAAACAAGACTTAAGAGATATGGGTGAAAACCCGTAAACAAAGACAATGTTGTCTTGACCCCAAAAACTGTGCTCACAGCAACTTCCACAATGGAAACGTCATCAAAAAAACCACGTCAGCAATGTCACACAATGTCCTTCTTGTTAAGTCTCCATTGCTTAAATGTGCATACTTTTGACACAACAACCTTTAGTGTGCAACAGACACATTAGGAAAACGTTTGGTTGTGACTTTAGTGCTCATGTGCACAACTCATGATGTTTAATGCACCACCTATGACGTGAATGCTTCCACTTCTAATGGGCAAACCTGTTAAAAGCTTAGACAGTAAACTGCTGAGATACGACCAAGTGGCAGTGCAGACCGAAGGTTAAGCTTTAATAAAAAATACAAAGTAAGGACTGTAGAGAGGAACACATCTAGCGAAACAAGAGTCAGGGAAAGATAATAAACTGCCCTATCAATGAAAAACCAGGGTGGGGGGGTGGAGTGGGGATAGGAAGGATGGAGAAGGACAGAGAGGAGAATTGCTACCGGATGGGAGGGGTAGAGCAAGTGGAGGGAGGGCGAGAGCACAAGATAGACTCAAGAGAAACAAAGCTAAATGTTCCCTTTACTATTTTTGTGAGGAGCATGGGGACTAGAGCAGGTACTACAGACATCCAGTTAATGATTAGAGCGGAGCTGCACAAAGACTAATCTCTCCACCGCTGTTGCCATGCTCGAACAGCTCTCGCTGTAGCTGCATTCCGTCTACCCAAAATGCCTCAGTAATGACACCTGGCAAGGTCACCGCAGAAATGAGACCTTCCCATGACCTGTACTGCCCATAGCAGGAACATGTTTGCTTTCTCTGATGCTGTTTAGAGATAAACATGCACCAACCAGACGTTGGGTTTCATAAACACAGCAGCTACCCTGAGGGCAGCCAGGCCAAGCCATGCATTCACCTGAAAACATGGAAAAACACATGAGCACCTGCAAAACGACATGGTAAGCTGGGTGACTTGAACACAGCTTACTTAAGCTGTCTAAGGTGCTTTAATATTCCAGGCTTTTTAAATGTGATCTAAACTGCTCAATTAAGCCTACACACAAACAATGGCGTAAAGCACACCTCCTCTAGAGAGATAACGTATACTAAGCTGCACACCATTTTTGTCCTGCTGATAAGAGCTGATTAAGCTCTCCTATTCTTTATTAAGTTCTTATATTCGTGGGAACACGACAGAGACTGTATTATTGACTGTACACAGGCCATAGTAAGAATGGGGTGAATATCTGTTAGGTTTAAAGCATAACTAAACTAAGTATTAACTTGATGCAGCTTCATGTTGGGTGACTTTATTTGGTTAGTATGGTTGAAAATACAGCTGTACGTATTAATTAAACGTTATGTGAAAGTACTACATAGTGTAAACAAAAGCAAGACATAGTCATCACAGGGAATTCACACGAGTAGAGCAACTTTGCTCTTTAACACCACAGCATTTAGCACCGTGTTTGACTTAAAAATAGTCGCTACATTATAAGGTGTTTGGCTTCAACACAGCGGCTAGCAGGAGCCACTGAATTCAATGCTATAATTCAACGCTAGCATACGGAAGCCGGTGTCCTGTCGGTATACATTTGTCACGCAAAGGATGCTAAATAAAGTACAAAATACGGAGATGCACTGTAGTGCCCTCGTACCCACTATGAAATACTTAACGGAGCAGGCGTGGGAAGACACATATAGCATACTAGCTAACAGGATGGTCACTGCTGACCGTGACTTTATGCTAACGTTAGTGGAGTTTAATGTTAGCTTGCTGGGGATGCAGACTGGTGAGCGCTGTACAGCTCAGGGTGTGTAATTTTAATTACCAGCTGACAGCGAGCCCTGCCAACATATGAAAGTTTGCAAAGGTTTGCAATGCTATGAAGAAACAGTCTAACCAATAAAGACAACGTTTGGATCTGTCCTTCAGACCAATCAAACCTCGGACTAGATTCCACCAATCAAGGTTTTTAGGGCTAAGTTCGTTCTGCAACTGGCGCCATTCGGGGTCGGGCGCAAATAGCCAATGTGTCTGACGATCGCTCTGATATGAGCCAAAATGGTGGACACAAAACATCAGTTTCCTGCGCGTCCGTGATCCTTTCAGCGGGCCACCAATAAGCGCCTCAGAGAGCGGGGAGGGAAATGGCGCCTATGTTCATCTTCCAAAACAATCGTCTATTGGTCAAGAACAGCAAATGAAAAGAAGCGAAGTAATTACCGCTACCTTCAGCCAACACGGACAACTTTCACGTAAACACTCCACAGACAAAAGAATTTTAATTTCTTACTCACTTTCTTTAACGGGTTCGAAGTGAAGTCCAGCTCAGCGTATTATTTATTTTATTTAGCCTGCAAGGGGAAACAAGATGGCTGCTATTCGAACCGGAAAGAGTCCAACGCGATGACGTAGAGGTTACGTTCCTTGAGAAACAGCGTCAATTTCTTTTGTTTTTTTACTATTATTTCATTCACCATACAGTTAATTGCTCAGTTAGTCTTTGTATCTCCAAGTCCTCATTTATAGTAAAATTAGCTAAGTGACTTGGCAAAAACCACACACATTTTATATAAACACATACATATACAGCATATAAGCATTATATATGAACCGCTGAAGTTCAAATTAAGCATCAGAATGGGGAAAGAGGTGATTTCAGTGACTGTGAATGATGCACGGCGGCTGATCGTCAACCAAAATAAAGAAAGTATCCAGGGAGTTCCGTTTTTAGCTTAGATGAAGGCATCAGTCACTCAAATAACCACTTATTAAACACAAAATATGCAGAAGGGTATTTCTTAATGCACAATACGTCCAATCTTGTAGTAGATGGGCTTTAGCTGCAGAAGACCACACTGGATGCCACTCGTGTCAACTAAGAACAGGAAACTACAATTTGTCCAGGCTAAGCAAAATTGGGTAATAGGAGATTGTAGACCAGTCAGTGTTTTCTCGAGTCTCACTTTCTGCTGCAACATTCAGACAGTAGGTTCAGAACTTGGCATAAATATAAAAGCCCTTCCCTTTATGACCAGTGTTCCTATCTTCTAATGGCTGCATCCAGCAAGATAAAGCACCACGAAGCTCAAATCATCGCAAATGAAATTAGTTCATTCAAAGAATATTCACTGTAAATATGAAATACGATGATGGCAATAAGAGCATTACTTTTCTGGCTGCTGGTCAGTAAGTAATTTAAAGAAATAAAAAGATTACAACTGCAGTAGACAAGTGTTTTAATTCTTACACCAGACCAAGTTCTTTGCAAATATCCAACACAAATAACAAAAAAAGAAAAGAAAAGAAAATTGAAGGGAAAGAAATTTAAACTCAAATCACATTTTAAAATCCAAGTTTTATCTTAAAACACAGCATAACACAACATGAGTATTAAGGTGATTATAGTGATGACATTTATTTCCTTGCCACAAGTTCCAGTAGGGCAGAGGTGATTTTGTCCAGGTTGTTAGAGTACCGGGGTCCTCTGGGCATCCCGGATTCTTGATCCATGTGGAGGGAAGGTGCAGAAGAGTGAGAGTCAAAAAACTCTCCAACAGGAGGCTGGTAGTCACGAGACTGCATGGATTCTTGAAACCTTTCAGGATAAAATGGCGGCTCGTCTAAGAGGTTTGTATGAGAAGCTCCAGAGTCCTCTGAAAAAAAGAGCAATGAAACTGAATTACATGAAAAAAAAAAAAGTGGAATCAGGCACTTCCTCTGACACAGGGAAGCTGAATATACAACTTATTGTTTATGATCTTATTTATCGATGCGATCATATTCATTTATCACATAAAATCAAAAGGTAAACTTGTACACCTCTGCACACTATGCGTCATTACACATAAATTCAACAAAACTATCCTAAAAGGATGACACAACAAATCTCAAACTACATTCAAAGAAGAAAATCCTGTCAAATTTCATCAAAACCTCAAAGTCCATAAGCTTATTCTATTAATACGTCAATAAATTGGCATTTGATCTATACAACAACACATACAGCACAATTCCAGACAAAAAGTGTGATTATACCCCTCCTGCTCCTGTTTATCAGACTTGAACCATGCCTGTTATTAATGTGATGAAGTATACCTGTGGTTATTCTGCTATAGACACATGTTCATGATGAACTGACTTGAAAGCACAGTTGGGAACATCACAGTCTGTGGCTGCTCTTCTGTGCAGATAAATGTGTTTTTAACTGATGAGATATAGAAAGGATTTTGAAATGAAAAAAAGCAGCTAAATGATGATTTAAACCACAGAAGAGGATCTTTCAACAGGACAATAATTCACAGCCTACCAGCTGCCTGCTGAAAGAACATTTTCTAATAGCAGGGCTCTCCCACAGCCCCGACCCAAATCCCACAGATCACCCGAGGAATACCATGGAGAAAATTACGTCAGCTGGTCGAAGCTCTGGTGTGGATGAACTGAGAGCATTGCTAACTGGAACAATAGTGAAAACTTTGCAGGAAACTGGCCTACCCTACCTTTCTGGTACACGCAGCTCTACTAATGGATGAATGGGTCTTTAAGGAAGCAAATATTAGGTATCAATCTACTGTCTGCCTTTATTTTGAGCTGTATATTGAGGTAAAACCTACCATACTTATTTTTGCCTAATATTTTTCAAGAAAATTATGCTTGTGTTATAAAAATGTGTTATTTTTATTGATATGCCTTTTACATAAGACCAATGAACCCTAATGGGTTTAAACACACTGAACTGTGATGTATGATACCTTCAAAGCGGCCTCTTTTTGAGTATCTGGGATCTTCGTGCACAGGGGGGCAATATTCATCGTGCCGCTCTTCCGGAAGATGCTCACGTTGCCTCCAGTCTCTGAAGTCGAGGTCTTCTGGCTGTCTGTGGTGTGAATCATCTCTCATGGTTCTCTCAAACTGCGGCTGTCGAGGATCCAGCTCCATGTTGCTGTAGTTTCTAGGGATCCCTTCTCGACTGTGGCTGTTCTGCTACCATGACAAAACCACATGTTTTGTTCATATAAACAAAGTCTTTGTGTTCTTCTACTAGTATTATATTAAAAAGACTGGCCATGTACAGGACGATGCATACCACAGCTTTCTCCAGCTTTTTCGTTTTGAATTCTTTAAGCAGGTTGCAAAGTTTATTTTTCAAGAAGTCTGCTTCTTCTGCGTTCTCAATTTCAATGTTACTCTAAGAAAATGTGATAGGGGATAAAAAGCAAAACAAAACACTGAGAACCCTTTGAGAGAATGGCTGCATAACAACAACTTGAGGCACAAGCATGTGAAAGTTGCCAATAACGATTAATTATCTTACCAGCATATCAAAGACACCCTCTGACTCAGAGCCTCCTCTTTGGTTCATTTCAAGATGATGTGGACCCTAAAAAAGCAAAAGGTCTTACATCAATACAGATTTATTTTACTGGATATTACTCTACTGTGATGTCAAAATAAACCACCTGTGGTTCTCTGTAGAGGTCTGAAAATTGTCCTCCACTCATTGGTGCACTAGCTGGCCTTGGGTCACCTCCAAACTTTGGATTTGGAGGTCCATAATCATCCCCATACCTTAAAGTAGCAATCGAACATGTTTAAAAAAAAAAAAAAAAAAAAGTTGTTCCAC
>VURO01009330.1:28562-41003 GCA_015108175.1 Pelvicachromis taeniatus
CCAACACAAACAAAAACAACAAAAAACCAAACAAAACATCAAAAAAAAAATCACAAAAAAAAAAAAAAAAACACACTAAAAAACAAAATAAAAACAAAACAAAAAAAAACAAAACAAAAAAAAAAAACAAAAAAAAAAAAAAAAAAAATAATAAAAAAAAAAAAATTAAAATTTAAAAAAAAAAAAAAAAAAAAAAAAAAAACATAAACTCTAATGGTACCTAAATTACTAACTAAGTAATTTTTAAAAAATATATCCCAATATTATTGTATTAAACAATAATGGTGTTGCAATAATGGTGTAAATGTTTCTTTTATTTGTGCAAAGGGCACAAATAAAACAAAGCTATCGAAGTGCATACTTGTACAACATGTTCCTTTACAAAAGGCAGTTACACCAAACGTCAGTCCACCAAAACCTGGACAGTTCTGCAGAGATGTTTGCTTATGCCTTTCGTCATCTGAGTCTGTAGTATGCACCCACAGATGTCCTGCCACTAGAATAACTGAATACATATGTATAGTTGCTAAATTTAGTTAGAGTGGATTTTGAGGGAGTCATACAGCCACAGGCTGGCCAGTGCCGTCTAATTTTGTGCAAATAGCTTGTCTGACAGACATTTTTAGAAGCTGTGAAGATTTCTAACAAGCTGCAGCTGTTGCTTGAAGAGCAACACTGGAAAAGCTGCATTTTAGTAGCCGTGTGTGGTTTAAGAGCAGTACAGTATTATTTCTGATCTTGATACGACAATGCTACACATTCATTTCAGCAGCTGATCATGTACCACCATAATTAAAATCACAAAACAGCTATTAATGCAGCCAAATTTGACCGAAAGTGCAAAAATGCAGAAAAAAAAAGAAAAACTTAAATGAGTGGAGAAACCCAACAAATGCAGATGCTTCCACAAGTGCACTTCATGGTAAATAGCATCCAGTCACGCTTGGTGGCATGTATACAAACGCAGGCCCAGTTGGTTCTGTTTTTGAATCACGATGGCAAGTGCAAAACATCAAAGTGGCTTTGAAACAGGGTTCATTCTTGGGGCACGGGTGGCGGGAGCTTTAATCGCTTGAGACACCAACACGCTGTGTGACAATGATCAAATAAGCGTGGGTAGGACATCAAGTTTGATGGACGTAGACTGTACAATAATACCTACTGACTCACAGGCAACAACATACAGCTGCAAATTCTTCATTTGTTTCCATGCTACATCCACCTTGTCACGGGTCCTGTTAACAGATGTAGACACACCGCAGCTGCCACAGCTCAGATACATTTCCCTCTTTTGGAAACAGGCGGTAGGGAATGTAACACTTCCATTTATTCAGGTTTTTCCACATGTGCTGATGTCTTTCTTGCATTCCCATTGGCTGGGTAGTTGACACAGGTCATGGCTGAAGTGACATTGTGAGCTGTTCTTAACTTCTGACCCTGTCAGAAATTTTCCCCAGCCTCTGTTTGGGAAGAAAAGCTGTTAGAACAGCTAGCTTTGATCCTCTCCCGCTGTAAGGTGTTGGATCACCACGATCAAATATGGCACCACTGCCATCCATACCCAGCTCGCCTAATATGGGATTTTTGGGGCAGATGCTGATTTTCCATCCTTCCATTAATTTTTTTTTTTTTTTTTTTTAAATTGTATTTTTTTTTACACTTGTCCAATTCAAGGTCGTGGGGGGTCTTGAGTCTATCCCAGGTACCTTAATGTGAGCGGCAAGGTAAACCCTGGACAGGTCATCAATCTGTGACAGGGCTAACACAGACAGACAGACAACCATTCACATCTATGGCCAATTATTTTAACCCCACTAACTGGATGTCTTTGGACAGTGGGAGGAAGCTGGAGTACCTGGAGAGAACTCAGGCAGACACAGGAGAACATGCAAACTCCACACAGAAAGACCCTGGTCAAATAGTGGATTCAAATTATATATGTATTATGCATCTGTGAAAGGCCAATATCTGCCCATTTTAATCCACCAACCAGTCAATTGGTTGGTGGATTAAAATCCACCATCCAATGGGATTTTGGGTCTTAAGGGTTCAACTATGGGAGAGTTAGGGAAAATTTGTTACATAGGTGTAACAATGGCTCCATATTGCAATGGTTCTATCAGCACAAAGATGTGGTTTAAACTCAGGAGGAGACAAACATCCCTTTTGTCTTGCCTCAGGAAGGATATCCAGAGTTTTAAAAAAACATCAAGCTACCCACTGTGGCGACTCCTGGTGAATAAAAGAGCAGCCCAAAGTAGCTTTTTACACAGGTGTAGTAATTTCCTGCATCCCAACTATGGAAGGCTTCAAACTGGGTCCACGTAATGGAAATTTGATCATCAGATGGTCAGAGCAACGCTCTGACAGACAACCACATCCCTCCAAGTTTTCTGGGACCCTGTAGACTTATCTACAGAGAGACGGTGCACCAACTACCCATAACCTTCAGGTAGAAGCGAAAAAAGAATGCCAAGACTACTTCTCCGTTGCGTCTGCAGCTGTCCCACTACAATCTTCTTCTTACGGCTTTTTCAAGGTTTTAAGTTGGTAGTTCACAGAGTTTACCACCAGCTCTGCATGGTGTAGCTGTTTACTGTCAGCAGGGGGCAGTGTCACAAATAACCAGTGCCCGGGCTTGCTTGGGCTGCTTTTGATTGGTCCTTTGGCACCCATGGAGAAAAGCTCTTTCTCCTCCCGTTCATGTCAGACTCTGCTGTCGGTCCCTTTCCTATTCTGGACCACTTTTCAACCGTCAGCACTGCATCATCCACGCCCGAGCTATGTGCCGTTGGGGTTTTGGAGAACTGCATGCAAGCGCATTTGCATAGGTTACCTCTGCATGGGCAAATACCTATGCAAACACAGTAATGTAATTCCCACATTAGACTGCACTTTTCACCATCACCAACACCAAAAGATTGGAAGAAATGTATTCAATCCCTCCAGTTGATATCCAGACACTTGTTGAATTAATATCTACTTCACTTCCTGGAGACTGTGTTTACCCACTGAGGCGATTACATACCTTCTGAGCCTTGTTTCCCGTTTGCAGTCACATCATTATAGGAACTCTGAAGTCATGTAGTAGCTGTCCTGACACGTCACCCCGGTTGTCATCTTATGTTTTCTTATAATTCTGTTTCATGTTCTTCATTTTTTGTTTGCATTTCTTCATTGCGTGACAGACGCCATGCACCAAAGAAGAGGGGATTTGTTTCAAGCTTCTGGTGCTGCATTCCTTTGTTTGACCAGTGTACACTTTCACTGTATACCTTCATCACTCAAAGTTCCTCTTCCCTTGATGGGAAAGTACCTACCCTAAAAACCCTGTGAAGAACTGTGATGATTCCCAGTGCCAAGAGTGTGGATACAGAAAAATGGGGGTACTACCTCCAACAGTCACTAAACCTAAGAAAAGGTTATTGCAGTCCAAAAGCACCAAATACCAAGGTGCTCTGAAGATGGTCTGGCCCAACGCCATAATAAAAAATAATAACTTGACTGAATATCAACTTGGAAACATCGAAGTCATGTGAACATTTTAAAGTCTATATTTATTGGAGCCGAAAGCTGAGTCGATTTGAATCCAGTTCCTCATACAGGCTTCCATAAATTAAGACAACAAAATGGCTGAACACGGGCAGAAAAAAAGCCACAAGAGCATCAGTGAGATCACACACCGATGTTCGAAACCAAGTCCTGACTTGTAGCCGATGTTATCCCAATTTGATCACTGTCGTTAGGTTCAGGGCTTGTCGGTGGTCCAGATATAACCTGAGATGCATCTAAGGAGCCTAAGCCAACCCACTAAAGAAAAAATAACATCTGGACAAACCGTTTCTCCTTACACATCGACTTCTGGGTATCTTTATACATTTACTTCTAAACTAAACTACTGCCCATTAAAACGGGAATGGGCACTATTCACGTGTACGTTTAATTACCCATCAGAACAGACACTAAATAGACACATGGCCAGGGAAGGAATAAAAATTAAAATTAAAAAAAAGGGAAGATGAAGTCTACTTACCAGAAGTTACTAAGCCAACCTCTTTCTGCCAGGAACGAAAGGAGAACAATAAAAATAAAGTCAGTCAGTGCTGGGTAAACAACACTGGATGCAGTTCACCTCTGCTACAAACAGAAAAGGAGTTATTTTATGGAATCAAACGCATATTAAAACCAAAACCACAGCTCAAATGAGGTGCAGTAAAGGTGCATATCCACACCCGTCTTCTTAGTGTGCGTTAGATCATAAAGAGATAAAACAGTCAAGGACAAAGGACTCCAGTCACTTTTCACACAACTGTATAAATTAAACCTCCACCACGGGAGGCAAAATGAGTTATATCTGCATGTGAATAACGTAACGCATGCAGAGAAACAAGATGTAGCTTTCTTCAGGATGACCAAAAGTTCTAATGAAACATCTGGAGGGATCCTTCTAGGAACTACTTATAGGAATGAAATGCGCCAGCACACTCCTGGGGCTTAACCAAGGTCCAATAAAACTTTAGCATTACAAAAAGTGTTTTGCAAATGAGACAACAGAGCTTCAGTATGGATGTGAACTGAAGCTGTAGTGGTCTGCAGAGAAGCCTCTTTGCACTTGTTGTCATCGTTATTGGTGCTAGCGCTGCTAGGAAAGTGAAAATGTATACCTACGTATACACTGTTCTGGTTCATAGAAAATAAAACCAGTTTTAAGTAGGTCTGCAACTCAGCTGAACTCCAAACCAGCACCATCCAAGAATTAGCAGCTGGTTCGCAAAAGGGGTAAGAAGACAGCCAAAAGACGTGAACTCAGTTCAAGTTCAAGCAACATCTGCTTATGTGCTACACAGATTCTCCATCCATCTTCTTCCGCTTATCCGGGGCCGGGTCGCGAGGGTAGCAGCTTAAGCAAAGAAGCCCAGACCTCCCTCTCCCCAGCCACCTCCTCCAGCATGTCTGGGGGGAACACCAAGGCGTTCCCAGGACAGTCGAGAGATATAATCTCTCCAGCATTTCCTGGGTCTGCCCCGGGACCACCTCCTGGTGGGACATGCCAAGAACACCTCACCCAGGAGTCATCCTTGTCTGATGCCTGTGGAGGAGCAGCAGCTCTACTCTGAGCCCCTCCCGGATGGCTGAACTTCTCACCCCATCTCACTCAGCCACCCTTCGGAGGAAGCTCATTTCTGCCGCTTGTATCCGCGATCTCGTTCTTTAGGTCACTACCCACAGCTCGTGACCATAGGTGAGGGTAGGGATGTAGATCGACCGGTAAATTGAGCGCTTTGACACTCAGCTTTCTCGTCACCACCACGGACCGGTACAGCGTCCGGATCACTACAGCCACAGCACTGATCCGTCTGTCAATCTCCCGCTCCCTTCTCTCGTCACTCGTGAACAACACCCTGATATACTTGAACTCCTCCACCTGAGGCAAGAACTCGTCCTTGACCCAGAGTGGGCACTCAGATTTGGAGGTGCCGATTCTCATTTCCACCTCTTCACACTCGGCTGCGAACCGTTCCAAAGCAAGCTGGAGGCCATCACTTGATGAAGCCAACAACCACCTCATCTGTCAAAAGCAGAGATAAGATTCTGAGACCACCAAGGAGAAAGTCTTCCAACACTTGGCCATGCCTAGAAATTCTGTCTATAAAAATTATGGACAGAATTGGTGACAAAAGGCAGCCCTGGCGGAGCCCATCACCCACCTGGAATGAATCTGACTTATTGCCGGCTATGCGGACCAAGCTCTTGCAACATAGCTACCCAAATAACCAAACAGCTGACTTCCTCTAGTGTAAAGACAGGAAGAGAAGGGCGCCGGTTCAGTTCAGTGGGATGAGCAGACATATGTCATAAGGCTGGGGAGCAGTAGGCCCGAGTTTGAGTCCCACCCGCGGCCCTTTGCTAAATGTCTTCCCCCATCTCACTCTCTCCCCGCTTTCCTGTCTTTCTACACTGTTATTATCAACAAAAAAGAGAGAGGAAGAGAAAGTAAGACACTGATCAAATGTTGCCATGGCTACACAGTCCACTGTTTTTGTTTTGTTTTTTTAATTAGGTTTGTCTTCCAAGCTTGACTGTATAACAGGTCATTGGTTAAATCAGCACATGTGTTTTGGAAGGCACACTTCCCGACATAATGAACAAGAACAACCAAGAAAGCTTACATGACTTTACCTAGAGGAACAGACCCGAACCTGGCTCAAAGGCACAGCAGACAACTTCCTGAAATTTTCTTGGGCATTAACAGGAAGAAGTTCAAAGACATGAAGCTGACACATCATACATGACATGGTTCAGGACCATTTCCTTTATGAAACTCGTCTCCACTGTGTCAGCATAGTCTGTGGCCACTATCACTCTGCTTTATAGTTAAAAAGAAAAACAAGTTTGGTTTCCTTCCTTTAAAACAAACACAACCGTCCATGATTGGCACCAAGTTCAGGATGCATTGATGTGAAGGGGCCCCCTAAGAAAGGCAGATGTGGTAGGGGCCTGGTTTTTGTAGAACATCTGGATCTGGGAAGGTGTGCAAAGTGTTGAGAAGAAATGTCTGGCTTTTCTTTGTAGAGATCCTTAAAACCATTCACCCAAAAAAAAAAATCAACCGAGCCTGCCTTTTTCAAGACTTCATCAGAACTTCTCGTTTTCAGGGTGTCAGTTGCTCGCTCCAAGAGTAATTGTAGTTGTTTTCCAGACTGAAGGGGAAGAAGAATGCTGTGTGAAATACACAGCCGGGCAGGCTTACACACTCTGTTATAGATCATCGAAGTAAATGTTACCCTGTCATCCTTGCATAAACTTACTGCAGCGGCCACTCTTCAGAGACACGGTACTCTTATGAAATGGCCAATCCAGCTTCTTCACAGCAGTCAAACACAAAGGTGGAAAGCATCCATCTTCCCTGGTTGATTCTGTAGGTCAGAACTCACTGAACACTTGACGGCGATGGGAGGCATGACTGAAGAGAGGCAAACCATTTCGCCTTTTGTTGTCACTACTCTTGTACTTACTGATTGTACTTACTCTTGAACACGGTTTTTTTTTTTAATCTTCGGAAGAAACAATGTATTCGATTGGCAAATCTGAAATGAAAAGCTGCTAGATGCAAACCCAGGTATTAAACCAGGAGGGGAAAAAAACTGTAGGTGGGATTTAAAAAAAACAACAACATTTTTTAAAGATGTGAGCAGCTTGGAAAACTTGTTTCTCGCAGACCTCTGGCACCTGTGAAGATCTGAGACTACAGAGAAAGTACATGGAATAATGCAAGAACAGTAAAAAGCTCACTGCTTGTTAAATTACAAAGGCATCACTTAAAAAAAAAAAAAAGAAAGACTACTTTACTAGTAATGTAATATAATCTTAAGATTTCTACACAAGTAGATTTCTTGAGTACCTTTATATGTCCTGGGGTGGTCAGGTGTATCTTGTACAGGGTATCACCCCTTAAGGATTTTTCACAGATCTTGATTGAAAAAGAGCAAAGACAGATGAATTAAAAACAGTCAGATGACAGACACAAATAGACACACTAAATTAAACCTTACTCTGTATTTATACAATTCATAGCTATATATAGCTATGAATTGTAAATTAAATAAACTACATGACCACTTTTAACCATTATATACTGTTCATTTTATATGCTTTCATAGTATGTGGTATGTGTCAAAATTGACCTGGGCCAAGAATCCCTTCATATTAAGTGTCTAAAACAAATTCTAATATACAGATATCTTTACAAAGGATAAATCGTTTATCTGACATTAATAAATCAATGAATAGTCCTTAATTGACGTTTCAAAGAACAGGGCAAGTGTTTGTTTGTTTTTTTAGATTTTACAACACTCATTTTAGGAGAAAAATATTAGATATCTCAAAAAACGATGACCTAGTTTACCTGGTGAAAATGTATCACCTATAATGATTAAATGATATTACAATGAAGTGGAAAGAAAGTTACAACCATTAAAACACTTAACTCCTCATTCTGGACCATATAAAAATGCCATATAGATGCCAATACCATATATCAATTCACTTAGAGCAGGTACTTAGCATGTGTGGGACACATTTCAGCTTTTCGTGTACAACTAAGATTTTTGGAGACCTGCAATGTAAATGTGTCTGTCTTAAAAGCAACTCGGGTCAACTTCTGTTTAAATGTGCTATCGGCTATAAATAAAACAGATGTGATGGTCAACACAAAAAGGTTCAGACATTTTTCATAGTGTATGTGTTCATTAAAAAAAAGATTTTACACGATCCATTTGGCTACTTACTGAACTTAGAAGAGAAACAAAGTATCAATCCTAGCGCTCTAGTATCTGGTATGTCGACACCAGCATTGTTATCGATACTACCGATACCGCGGATCGATCCGCCCACCTCTACAACAAAGACCATTTTTGTGACAGAACGAAAGTTCCTCTGTCATCTTTGGCCCATACAAAATACACACAACATGGTATGTACAGTTTTTGTTTCAGGATTGCGTAAAATCAACGTTTCTTTGATTTGACTCACAATGATGGATCCCAAATCCTTCTGAATAAAAAAAAAGGGTCAAACGTGACCCAGATCCATTACAATTTTTGATTATTATTTTCTTTGGCTCACTTTATGAAAAGTCGTAAAATTTTCAACCTAAAAGAATCACATTCGGGGTATTCTTGTCGCAGTCAAATTATAAAACTGGTGGGATTTGACCCGAACAGTATGGCAACGATTAAAAGAGCAAGAACAAATGACCGGTGAAATAGACTTCCAGAGGCTATCGCTAGCTAAAACGTTAGCTTTGCTCACGGCACGCTTCATTTTTTCCGTGAACCTTGCTTTCGCCAAATTATTACATGTCTCTTAGCTAACGTTAGCATGCTTACCTCGCATTCAATAAATGCAATATCCTCCTCCTCGTATGGCGTTTCGAAGGTATCCATCACGAACCTTAGTGACCGTACCCTCTGGAGGTAAAGCTACTAGCTTAGCAACTGTTTACTAGCTAAAATCACCTAAACCAAGCTAGTTAGCTGTTGTGATCAGATGATAGCAGGTGTTATTGTTGTAACACTGGCGTGTTTTGTTTTGTTTGTATGTTAAATACTGTGTATCCTATCCTACAAATGTTTACACAGCTCTTGTATTATTATGAAACTCGGAAAAATAATAGCTACGTCTTCCTGGTTGTTGGGCGGCCGCTCGCTCTAAGAAACCCACGTGACGCGGAGCCACGCCAGTGAAAATAAAGGAACGCCCCCTGGTGTTCAGACGTTTAATTGCACTCCATAACTAACGCAAGCAAGACTATAAAACATTTGTGCACTTTGTTTATTTGGTTCTAAGAAGCATTTGCTTCATATTTACAAAAACAGCTTTTTTTTCTTTTCTATTCTTTTTTCTTTTAAGATGGGCTTTGGAAACCGGGGCACTTCTCACGCTGTGTGAGGCATCTGCACAGCATTCAGGAGACTTCCAAGATAAAACTATGGAGCGATACAGTAAACAAGACAACAAAACCCAGTCTCTCACCCTTTCAGTACTGTGGATATTTGACATAGCACATTAATTTGAATGAGCAACATTCTGAGCATCATGTTGACACAATTACAAACCAAAAGCACTTATGACAAGGAGCAGGTACAACCCCATATTTACATGCAAACTACAATATGTACACACTGACCAATGATTTACATTCCCCTTTCACAAACAGTAAATCATAAATACACAGGTTTGTTTTAAGGAACATGGCTTCCTACTCAGTTTCAGACATTTGAGGCTATTATTTCAAACAAACAAGAATCTATACCCATAACAGTTAAAGGGAACGCAATGCCAGAAGAATACTGCAAATTATGATGAATGACCACAATAGAAGGATATATTCTGATGCATTATCTTAATCAGTATAAATACAAAAATATCACACCAGGTTCATCCATACAACTGTAAAGCTGAAAAGTTAGGCAGCTGGAGCCAAAGCATGACACGCCTGTGACAGGATGATTTTAAATCTTCTAAACAATAAGAAATTGTTTATGTTCAAATAACCCACATGGATAAGTAATTGGCTGTAGACAGAATGAGGACCACAGATTACCGCACAGAGACACAAAGATACACCCCAAAGTCAGGAACAGAGGACTATGGCAAGGTCACAGATCAAATATTAAACAGGCGACTGATCAGACGCTTTAGTAGCACGAGAGGCGAAGTCAGTTTGAAGAGTTGTAGAGTCCTTCTGGGAGATTGTTCAGACGCGATCGCAGCTCCTTTCGAACCTGGGTGACTCTCGCCAGTTTACGTTTGTATTCCTGAAAAAGGCCACAATGACAGACAGCCATCAGACCCCAAAGTTCCTGCAGTCTGAATGACACTGATTTAAAAGGTTGGGTTTTTTCCTAGTCTCAGTAGCAACAGGAGCTAAATAAAGGGACACATACATTCTAGTTTTAAATTATAATTTAATGTAAGACAAAAGATCGTGCAGAAACTGAAGCGTTTAATGGGTTTCATATATTACAGACCAATAGCAACGTAAAGTTGCAGTTAAAGTTTAGATTTACATTCAATTTATTTCCAATGAACATGTTTTATTTTATTTCATTAGTGGCCACAACTAAACAATGAAAAAGGTCAAGTTGGGGTGTTTTAGTTTTATCCAAACACCCAAATCATTCAGCAAAAATGCCACTCTCTTTTACTTGAGGTTTATGAATGACTTGCTAGATTTAGATTAACCTCCACTCTAATGAGCCACAATAATGGGCCCAAAAAACAGCTTTTGTACTAACAAATGACTGTGACCACACAAACTGCATGTAAGGTACAGTATAAAGGACTGAAAAGAAGTCTGCAACAGAGAAAACAAGACAACAAAACACAGAGTTTTTTTGTGGACAAAATTATTTCACCTGATCCAGGAGTTCACGTTTTCCCCCCCTTAATCTTGTCACATTTTACTTTCTGTGCCATATTTTTCAAATGTGTTCAGTGAATATATCTGCCAGCTAGAGTATGCAGTGTGTGTAGGTCATCAGTACTTTGAGCATAGGTAACAGTAATGTCCAAATAAGGAGAAAAATGTAAAAAAAGAAAAAAAAAGAAAAGAAAAAAAAGCTTTTGTCCTCTTTCATGTCCCATCATGTTGCAAACTGTCAAAACTCTTCAGCAAGCATTAACCAAAAATACTAAGACAGATAAATAAACAAGATTTTACTCAAATTTGAATCTCATTCATTTATGTTTATTAATCATAACAATGCTTATGATTAATATGCGATCTACATCGCACCACAAGTTTTATAAACCACCTTTAAACCTGAATATTCGTAAGAGGGTAAACTGTAAGTGTTAGAGCAATAACAAAAAAAGGACTCACAAAATCATTTTCACTTTTTATTTTCAGACTTATTTCTTTCTTTAAAAAAACAAAACAAAAAACCCAAAAAACACCAAGGTATCGACTGAGTGATGATACAAAGATGGGACGTGGGATCCTTGTGGCGCCCTGTGGATAAGACTTGAACAATTACTGTCAACGTGAAAAGCACAGCTATGAGCAAACAAGAAAACTCAGTGGTTAAATTTTTAAAGCTCTAGCAGGTTAATTTTGATTAGTACTTACCTCATGGGCAGGACACGCTGAGTGAACTGAGCAGAAAGAAAAGGGCCCAAAGAGAAAGCACTTCCAGTGACGAGGGAAAAGCTCACTGACAGTTTGTATCTAATCGAGAGCCTTCCCTCGGTTTGCTGATGTGCAAACCGAGGGCTGAAAAAAAAGCTGAAAACATGCAGACTAGTTTAAAAAGCACAAAAAAAATTGAACACAGAGAATGACACAGAAAGGTGAGGCAGACAGGACGCACACAGATGTATAACAGAGAAAAAGTTATTCACGCACTTCAAGTTTCTGCTCATTCTGGGCCAGGCCGTCCTTCTGGCTCTGCAGGAAGACCGTTAATGTGCGCGTGAGCTGCCTCCTGTCGTCAATCTCTGCCGCCAAGCGACCGCTGTAGTCTGCTAGCAGCATGCAGGCCTCCTCCACCAACCGGGAAAGTCGCTCTCCTGATTCTTTATCTAAAGCACAGAAAGCACAGAGAGAGCAGAGAACAAAGCCTAAATACGCCTCACTCAGTTATGCATCAGTCCTGGAACAATGTAAACAGCACCTGTGTAATCAGCATCGCATCAAACCATCAATTTGTTTCTGTTCTCTTTCTGCTGAGGTAGAGGCAAGGGCATTGTCGGACAGACACAAGGGACACGAGAAACACACAAACAATCCTGAACGGAAATGCTTAGACGAATACAGAGTACTGTGTGCTACACATTTATGTGTATCTTTATGTAAATTATCTCTCTTTATTATAAGGTCAAGACTGCCTCAACTTTGCACTGCAACACCTTGAATCTTTTTTTTTTTTTTTTTTTCCC
>VURO01009330.1:42671-58217 GCA_015108175.1 Pelvicachromis taeniatus
AGAATAATGTATTTAAGTCACGAAGAACACTCAGGAGGAGAGACACAAAGACAAACATGAACATACAGACAGCTGTAAATTATTATTAACTAGCATCTGTGTGGATAGAAGTGTTATATCATTAGCACACTGTATTTATAACTGCTCTGTATAACAAGGACAGCACCTGTGGGGGCTCAGTTGGAGAGCTCTGGGAGGCAAAGCCTTCATCATCTGGCTGGATCTCCTCATATGACCTCTTCTTTGTCTTCTTTTCTCCATCTAAGATTTATAAAAATCAAGAAGAAAAAAAGCAAAACATAACAAGTCAAAGCCAGATTTGAAGTTGTGCATTTTATGTATTAAACTACATCTTTAGCCACTTTGAAGCAAACTCACTCCTTCTGCCACAAGCCTGATTAGCTGCATGTTTAGAAATGAAGCATTTGCAAAACAGTGCAATTAACTAATATTACTACGCTTACCTACAGGCAACACAGCACGCTTGCTGTAATTGAATGGTAAGCACTACTGACTAGCTAGTAGAGATTTTGGCTCGTTGAACTTACACAGGACTTGCGAGAGCTGATCTAGCAGGTTATTCTCATACACAGCTCTCTCCTGCCAGATGGATAAAACCCGACCCAGCTGTTTCTTACAGCCCTCCTCCCCATCTCTGCACGGGAACACACAGGGAAAAAAAAAAAAAGCCTTTAGTTCATGGATAGAAACTCTTTAAATGGGAAAATATTAGGGATGTTCCGAGTTTACTGCCACAGGCCAACTGGACACTGCTGTCACATTTTTTTTTTTACTGGAAATAAGTTCAAAGATGGAGAGCTGATGGCCAAATAGTCATTTTAAACATTGTTATCAGCTCATAATATGTCAATGAGTGCATCCATACAACATACAGTGGGCGTGTGTTCATACAAGTCATGCCACGTTTAACCAGTTCTACAATCTTACTCTAATTTCTTACATTAATGTAAAATCCAAACTGATGACAGAATGAGAAAACTGAAATCAGGGCAACTATTCATGCCCTTTCCAATAAACACTGACCTGTACACATGTTTAAATGCATCAACGATGACTGGGGCAAAGTCCTGGGTGAACTCTGGTCCTTTCCTCTTGCTGTTTTGGATGACGTCATTGGCCAAATACAGGAAGGTCAGTTTGCGCGATACCTGAGCTGCACACGTTTGAAAAAAACAAAGAAACACACACGTTACACAAAACATCCGATTATGATTTACAAAAAGGTACAACATAACAATGCCCATTAATGGGCAAGCACATTTTAACCACTGAACTGAAGAGCTAAACAATGACACAATAAAAATCACGACATGCAAAAATGAAATATAACTGATTTAAATCTTCAACAGAAATGCTTACAAGTAACAGATACTGAATCTAAATATGCAAAGCCACATTTAAAGCATTTGTTTTGCTTCACCATAAGCAGGGCTACAACCTTTACTAATTTAATGTGAGCAGTACACCGGATGCAGAGGAGAACTGTGCAGTCAGCTGCGTGAGGCAGAACAAGGTGGCCCTCCAGAAAGAATAATTAAATAAACAAAAGCTTTTTCTTTTTTTTTTAATGAATTAATCTGTGGATATTATTTCAGAAATTTGGTGCACAATATGAGGAAGCAATCTGACAAAAATGCATCTTCAGATTTGTATGCCTGGGGATTTTAAAGACATCAAAAAGATCAAAAACAAAAGCTGATTCTGCTTGCTATTTTTAACAATGAAGCATTGGCTCTTCCCCGACTTTGTTCTGGAAAAGCCAAATACCAGACTGAGTTCCAGTGAAGGATATGTGCACCTTTATTTTTTCTCTCGCCATTGTTGTTGTTTTTATTATAAACAAACTGGTGCATAAGCCTTTGTTGTTGTTGGACGAGGCACAGTCGAGTGGTGAGTGTAAAGCTCCGTGGAGAGCCATTTCTATCCCCACTTGCCATTAACACTGGTCTCAGTCACCACCCAAAAATACCTCACCCACAAGAGGTATCATTAGGTTGTTGACTAGCACCCTGAGGAAAAATGCACCATTATTAGCTACAATTACCGCAATGCCCGACGTCCACACAACCCCTCTAACTGAACAAATTCAACAACTCCATTATGCACCATCTACTTACCGGTAAGAAACTTTGTGAATCTTTTTCTACAAAAATCATTGATAGTAATCAGATACTATGAAAAATCTGAAAAAAGCTAGATCCACCAGTCATTGCTTAGATTTTAATCACACAATAATGTTCAATAAAGTCTTTCTCCAGAGAAGTGATTGACACACCTAAATGAGGCCAGAAAAGCAATGCAATTAAAGAATAAATATGCACTTACTCTTAAAAATGTTACATATTTTCAATTAAAACAATGTCACATGGGTCTATTTACTTATTATGCTTCCCCTTATTTGTTAACTATATACACTGTTGCAATTGCATATTTTTTAATTATTGCTATTTAGAGCTTTCACATTTATTAGGTAGTGCCGTGATGATTAGCGAGGAAAGTGGGGAGAGTGAGTGCGTCCTGTCTCCACCCATGTGCTGTTCAAACCTTCTGTTTGTGCAGAGTAGCCAATCAGAAGAAAGCTGGCTTAAAACAAGGGGAGCTAGACTGTATGAATTGAGGTGCTTCACCAAGGGCTAGTCTAGGATTATTTTTGATGGGTTAATCATGCAAAGCTGCTGTAGCAGAGCAAAGAAATGTGCATAAGTGGCTTCCTTTAAATGTTTTACAGTAAAGCTCATTGTAACTGGTGATGTGGGTTTAATTTAAAGATATCCCCTCAGGTGTTATAAAGTTTAATTTAGCTGCTCGAGACTTACAATAAGCAAAGAAGGGTCGACTTCCTAAGCCTTTATAGAGATTTTCTAACACAAACACAGTTAAGGGAACACCAATTTGTCTTCACTTTTCGACAATGCTAGTTAAGACAAAACAGTGCAAACTTTTGGCTAGTGACCGAAAGTTGTCAGCAGTTAGCAGCCACCGTGCTAACAGCGACTCGGTGTTTTAACTTTTAACAGCAGTTTGGTCTGGCAGCTTTAGCCAGAGCTAGCCTGCAGCTACATGTTACTCACTCTCTGAAGCATGCTCGCAGTGTTTGTTTGGAGGAACTCCGGCGGCTCACAACAGCCTTACCTTTTTTCAGTTCGCTGAACCAAACGCTGACAATGGTCTTCGAGTGCTTTCTGTGGTGGATGAGCCACAGCGACAGTGTCTGTACACTTTGCTGAGAGTTGCTAAGCTCGGACAGTTTCTTCTCTAAAGCCGCCTCGGAGAAAGCTGACATCTCGGCGAGATTAGGGAAGGGAGTGCGAGGCTAGACGCTGGGAGAGGCTGCTTTAAGGTTTCTCCCAAATGTGTGGACTACAGCACGCTAGCCGGTCACAGGGTCTTTGTAGGAGTTTTAGCCATTCAAACTAAATGTCGCAACCTGACTCTGCTACACAAAAGGATGGCTGGTAATGCTGACTAGCTATCTCCGTCCTCTCTGTGACTGCTCGGTTGCCTGTGCTTGAGACTGCTTCTTCCTCCTTATCTTAATGGCAGCTGGGGATAAAACTTTTAGGTACCTTAGCGCCACCTTCTGGACTGGAGTGCAGAAGGTGGCGCAGAATAATAACCAACGCGAGCCGCGTTGGTTATTATTCTGACCAACGTTAATATGCTTTAAATCTGAAGTTAAATACAAAAAATCTGCAACATTCCTCTACCATCAAATGGTAATAATTTTTTCTAAAATGCTAATTTAAATATCAATCTTTATTGTTAATATATTGGCCATCAGAAACATACACAAATTTCTTTACTATCCAGACTGATAGTCTATATTGCATACATTTAAACAGCCTACGATTCAAGATTCACTTCTATGTCTGACTCTCATTCCTCCTACATTTCTTAGGAGACCACTGTAGTAATCTAAAAAAAAAAAAAAAATCTCTGTAAAGACTTTTTCTGTAAAAAATTGTGTGTTTCTGTTCTGTGTCTTGTTCTGTTAGTGTATATGTCTCTTTGCTGCTGTTACAACCAAATTTCCCCCCTGTGGAACAATTAAAGGATTATTCTATTCTAATATCAACCCGTGTTTATTTTCTTCAACCCCCTCTGTTGAACAATCACATAAATTCCTTCTTCTTCTTGCAGCCTCACATTTTGACTTCTATTTCTGCCCTCGCATTTCTGGATTCTGTGCTGTCAGTCATATGCACATAATTTAAAGTTGTTAGTGCAATACTGTGAAGTACTTGACACTCTGTTGTTCCTGGAGTGATCTTTAATCTATTGCCCAAAGTTTGCATTGCATCTGCATAAACATTAATAGAATGTATTTTTTTAATGTATTCACTGTTCATAATAAAAATTCAGTGCATATAGAAATTACAGTTACTACCTAGCAATACCCGGATTTACTGGGAGTGTGAGCCACATTCACAGACAGATCACACTTACAGTCCTGTGAAAAAGAACATTTTCACAGAACTGTAAGTGTGAGCACCTCTATAAAAGCAGAAGTTTTGGCAATTTAACACAAAACCACAATCGATCCAGCAGTGGACAGCCCAAAAAGATTTCTGTCCAGTGCCCAGTGAACCTGAACCTTTAGTGAACCTGCAAAGAAACAATACAATTTGTAAAAGACTGAACAAATATGGCTTGTTTGGAGGGGTTGCCAGGAGAAAGCCACTTCTCTCTAAAAAGAACATGGCATCACAGCTTAGGTTTGCAAAGTTGCACCAGCCACTACATTATTGCTGGCGAAGGAGGTTCTGCAAGGTATTGAGAAATGTGGCGTACTTGGTTTTTGACAGCAATACAAAGAGTCAAACTTACTTCAAAGCAAACACAGAACCATTAAAGACTTTGAAATATTTACAGTAAGACTGGTTCTTTACAGTGATCTGCATTAATCACTGAGTGGACAAAGTTTGTGTTTCCTCACTGAATTTGAGCAATTGTGTGACTATCACACCACAGGACATTACATAATCTGCCGTGACTGCTTGAAAGGAAAAATAACAATATAAGTGCTTTGTTTGAACCTGCAAGGAAAACGATATTTGGTCACATATTTGGTTAAAGTTCAAACTCTACTGGTGCAAAAACAAAATCACCACACAGGCCAGAACTGTAACACGAGCTGTGTTTTTTAATTTCATAAAACCAGTCAAACATATCTCAATATTTCTCCTAAAAAATACATTAAATCCATGTAAACCTAATCACAAATCACACTTTTGTCTTGTTTTCTGGAGTTAAAAAAGCATAAATTGCAGATATAAACTGCTGTAACAGTAAAAAACAGAAAACAAATAACCAGTCTGACCAACTTTATAAGAAACACAAAAAAAGAACTAAAATACACACACGGTCAGCTGTTTAGGGTTTACTGAGCATGTTTCTCAGCCTCACTCCATCAGGCTGGATGTGAACTTTGAAATACACGAGTGAGCTCGATTTAAATTCCCAGTATCTTCAATTCTTCTACTTCTCCTTCTTCTTCTTCTAAGGAGTGGATAAGGCCCATGCTGTTTCACCTTATTGGTCCTCTTTGACTTTGAGTTTCCACAATGTTTAAACCTAAAAGTCACAGAAGACAAAAATACTGACACTGCTCATATTACTGCACCTGCATCAGCAGGCTCCAATTCATTATAGAAATCAGCAAAATTATAATATGAAAATGTCACATTGCAAGTAAATCCCCCACTGGAACATCCAAATGAGATTTCATTCAGCTGAAATACAGATCAGTGTGGGATGCAGCACACCGAGGTTTATAAGGTTGGCTGAAGGCATTAGATTGTGTCAGCGTCCAGTCTGTACCACTGCTGGAGACTGGAGGGAGAAGGTGCTGGCCAGGGTTTGCCAGAGGGCCAGTGTTGTAGCTTTGATAAGACATCCACCCACAGTGTCTTTGGCTGGCTTCATAAGCTGTAGTCAGCATCCCATAATTGTGTGAAGCTGCCTGGGCAGAGTCATTGGTGAGCGCTGTGTACGGTGCAATGCTGCCGCTGTACACAGAGGGAGCTACTGAGTGAGTTTGCATGTTTACACCATAACCATGTGTATAAGGAGCTAGATCACCACACACATAATGATACCCACTCACACTGCCCGTCTGAAGACTTGCGTTATCGCATGCCACGTACGGATTCTGTAAGTGCTGTTGGTAAAAATGTGGACCAGCGTCTGTGCTGAGGCCTTTGTGTGCCTCTCCTCTCAGACCTTGCTCTCTTGTTCCATTCTTATTCTCTAAAGCTGGCTTGTACCCCTGCTCAGTCCGACGCTCCCCATGTCCGTAGGAAGAGTAATAAGATGGCACAGCAGGAAACACGGCTTCATTATGCATCTCCCACTTTTTATAAGACATCTCAGCTGACCTTTCTTGGTCGCCATGAAGCCTGTTGTCCTCTCTTTTCCAGTAAACATTATGGCCATTTCTCCCCGTTATGTCTTCAGACTGACTGAAGTGCACACCGTCACGGACATAACCATCTCTGTTTTGACAGTCGGGGACTGAAAAGCTTCCTTCTGGTGTGCACCCACCAGTATCTGCATCTCCATCACAGGGGTGGTGCTGTAGCGGAGAAGTTTCTGCATGGTTAAATTCAAATGATACACCATCACAGTCTAACTCACAGTCCACAATCTCTGACCCCGGGGAGGACGTGAGATCTAAATTAAATTGAGGTGATGTAGCTGACAGAGGGAGGCTGTCCCTGCTGAAAGACATCCTCTTCAACAGTAATAAACCTTTGGTAATAGGCAGGCTGACATTAAAAGCAGTCTTCTTCTTCTTTGCTTTCGCTCTTTTTTTCCTCTGTGATTTCATTAAAGTGCATTTCTCTGGCATGTCTCCAGCAGATGTCTGGTTCGTGCTCGGCCCTTAAACATAAAGAAAAGGAATACATTAAAAGCAGTCTGCCAATAAAGTGTGAACTCTAGCTTGCAAAGACACACACCTTTGGCATCTATTCCCTTTTTTTTAATGTCAACACCTTTCCATCCACCTTGCAGCATCTTAATGCCTGGAAAATATACAAAAAAATACAGTGGCATACAAAAAAAAGAAATGCACTTAAAGGAACACTGGGTAAAAAAAAAAGAAAAAAAAAAAGTTGTGTTCAAGTGAGCATTAATGAATACAAGCAAACCAAGAGAGACACTGCACGAAATTGTGCATAGCTGACATCTCTGACAGGTGGGAAACTGCACTGGACAAAGGAGCCATTCCAGCTAAAGTGAGAAGTTTCACCTTGTATGGTGAGTGCCAAAGACACGCACTGACAAAATGTGATTCAGGTTGTGAGGTTTGCAGCTAGCATCCCTCCGCTAGTTCTGAAAGCTATCCACAGGAACAAAGCAAGACACTCAGAGATCGATCATTTTATACTTGCAGCAAGGGGAGACGAGGTCTCAGAGCTGTGACCTCTGCCCTGGTCTGAGCCAACTCCATCTCCAAAGACTCCGCCCCCCTGCATGCACATTTTATTGACACACAACTACAGTAACACCCACATGGTAAACACTCCCACATCGTTAACATGGTGTGTGTCACAAAAGCCCTGTGCGTATGTGTGAGAATGTATGTGTGCGTGTGTGGAAGAATGCATGCATGTGTGTGTGTCTGTGTGTGCATGACTTCCTACTGACCATATAATAAAACTCCTGCAACATGTGGTTTAACCCCTAAACAGTCTAACCTAGATAAAAACAGATGCACCCCATAAAAGTCAGGAAGTAAACATCTCTCTTATCACAAAGAAACAACCAGAAGTCTGACATGAAACAGTCTCTACACCGTTGGTTTTACAACCTTCCCCCAGCCATCTGGCAGAGTGAAAGGACAAAGGAATCTAAAGAATTTCTTTGTTCTTACAGTTAACCTAAACTCCATAGTTTTAAACATACAACAATGGCAATATTAAACAATTTACTCTCACACAGGTAAAATTCAGAAGGCATAAAAGTTACACTTCTCAGTAAAAATCCAATTATAGCATAACTGTATACTGTTATAAGCATACAGTTGTATAAAGGTTCCACAATATCTTTAAACATTTTTAAATTGGTTGGGATGCTCAGGAATGACCCAGGAACACCAGAGTCACGGTCCACAGGTTTACACTGCAAGAAAGAAGCCTGTGCTCCAAAAATGGACACCTTCAATCTAACCATACAAAATGTTTTATAGTCAGAAAGTTTGAGCTGTTTGAAGCTTTAAAGGTGAGGCTTTCAAACCTGAGAGCACGGCATAAACTTTCAAGCAAGGTGGTGGTAGCATTATGGTCTGGGGCTGTTTTGCTGCCAGTGGTACTGGTACACTGGACAAACTGGTTAAAATAATGACTAAGGAGAAATACCTCCACATAATTCAACTTCACCTCAAATTAACAGCTAGACAGTTCAAACTTCAACACAGTTAGATGCTCCAACAATATAATGGTACAAAACACAAATAAAAATTGGGTTTTGGGGATAGATAAAGCAGACTAACATTAAGCTGCTGGAATGGCCTTCCCGAAGTCGCAACCTCAACCACTTTGAAAATTTGTGAACTACACTTAAAATCCGGGTCTGTGCCAGGAAATAAACCAATTTAAATCAACTGAAAGAATCATTGACTAAATCATTCCACCCTGGAAAAAGAACAGTCCAAGGAAATAATTAAAAGCCCAGAATTGCCACGATATTCATGCCCGAGTTGAGTGGATGTAAACTTCAGTTCTTTTTTTCTTAAACAAAATTCTGACCACAACTGTATTTACAGTATAACACTTTCAACAAATCACTGAGTGGGTACCTCTGTGTGTGGTGTACTACAACTGTATTTCAGTTTTGTCGTGCCTTTTTAACTGACCATATCAATAATGGTGCGCCAGAAAAAAAAAGCCTGTTTTATGCAGTGGTTCAGTCTATCATTGCTATCAAAAAAGGAGACAGGAAAATGTTATACTTACAAGAGCAGAGATGCAGAAAATGAAGTGAACAGTTTGTGGCCAAGCAAAAGAAAAATAACCCATACTTACACCAGTGGTAACTTTTGCCAGTGAGTATCGTACAAAGGTTTTCTGGAACATGTACTACCTGAGAACATAAGAGGTTTATAAACTGAAAAACACACAAGAACAGATAAAACCAAGACTGTTTGGGGGAAAAAAGACATTGACAGTCACGTGACACGCAGCAGAAACCCAGCAGGAAATTCTGTGCTGCAAAGAAAAAAGGATACCTTCAACTCTCCTCGGCCCTTTTCTCGCTCCACTTTCTTTGCAAGAGACTGAAGAAGGTGAGGTTTGTCTTTAAGCTCTGCGGTCACTTCCTCCACCTCCTCAGGATGAGTTTCCATCTATAAAAACATATATTCACTGACTTTAAACTGTACTTACCTCGCTTTTTGCATGCATAATACTAAAGAACATCATTTGATAACTGATCGAGAGCAAACAGACCAAGTAGTTGACGAGGTGTGAGGAGCTGATCAGGTGATCAGTGATGTCCCTTTTGTTGGATTTGATGCGGCAGCAGTGGCATAAGAAACAGTATGAGCAGCCATCTTCACTTCTACACTCGACCACGCAGTCGAGACCTGTTAAAAACACGAAAAGCAGCTTTAAAAAAAAAAAACAGACATTTTAGAAAACACATCTCTTTTCCTGCACGGAGACCGATGGGCTACTGGACACAGCTACAACAGCGGCTTATGTAATCCATACACAAAAAATAAAGAACATTCAGGTGATGTTTAGAGAAGTTTACTGTAAATAAAGTAAATTTCTCCAACCCCACCATCTCAAACTGATAGCTGAAGCTCAGCGTCAGTGAGCTCGGTGATCTTCTCTGCAACGGCTCATGACTCGGTTCACCACCTGCAGATCTAAAACTAGCCTGCTATCCCTCAGCCTCTTAGTAGATACACCTGTGGCATCAGTTTGAAAATCCTCGGTGACTTCCTTCTTGAGTTACTGCATTCACAAGAGTTTCAGAATACTTGACCTCTGAGGTTGCTGGAATTTTAACTCATCTGGGATTTTCAGTAGCTGCATCAAAATCCAACATCAGTCCAATCTCAGGTAATCGCATTCACAAACTTGGAGGTCCACGCTGAGGGATTAAAAGCAGAATCAGGACTATGATCGCCAGCTGCAGTTTGAGTCTGTGGACTCGGACTGTGAGAGGCAAAACTTTTACTGGAGAGGCACACGAATTATATTACAGACCACCATAACAGCAGCCTGTCCAACCTGCCAGGATGGAAGCGCAAGACTGGAAATGCTGGGGCTAGCATGTTTGAAGCATCTGAACTTTCAGTGAACTGTCCACCAGCAAATTAATCTCTGATGGTGTCATTCTGTCAGCGGGATGAAAAAAAACCCCTAAAATCTGCCAAATATACAGTGTCCCACTTACCCAGAGTTTACATGGCCCAGCAAAGTAAAGTCTGTGTAAGGGGAAAAAACTGATGAATGCAGAACAAGACTCCACATCGACTGCTCAGGTGGGACAAACGGTGTTCATTTGGTTGCAACGTGCAACTTCACTGCCTTTATTTTTTTTGTTGCTTTTTTAAAAGAAAAAAAACTCTGTTGATGCCATTCGTTGTGTGTACTCACCGATGGGAGTTTCAGTTCCTGTGTAGTCGTCAGGAAAGCTGCTGCTGTGCTCTGAAAACACAGAGTGTTCTGGAGAATCCAACTGGGATAGGAAGGGGTTTACCAAGCAGACCTCTGACTTGACAGAAGGATCAAGGTTCGCATGTATCAGCTGTGGTGGAGGCTTGTTAGTGTGCGCTGAGATCTTGCATGAGTTTGCGTCAGCCTTGAAGGATTTCTTGGACCATGTGGGCCGGTTCTGTGCAAACACTACAGTCCTCCGGGACTCGGTTGGATAGTGCAAAGCTGTAGTCTCTGCATAACTCTCAGTTTCACCCTGTGCATCTCTTAAGGAACTTATGAGAGTTACTGCTGTAGTATCAGAGAGATAAAAAGATACTTATGAAGTGAAAAATAATCACGTGCATGCAGAAAAATTGCCAAAAACATAAAAAGTGAGAGGAATTGACAAGATGGTGAGACGGGGAAAAAACAGTCAAACATTCACTGACCGTCATTTTCACTGGATGTTTCCATCCTCTGGTATACACTATCTTCAACCTCTAACAACTTCATATGAAAGTGCAAAAACATATGAGAAACCACAATCATTTACAGTTTATGACTACAAGTAAGCATACACAATAAAAGCAACAGACCTGGATGTCTCCCGGTCCCTCTTTTTCTTCAAGCTTCTTGGCCATCTCCATCAGCGGCCACGCCAGCTTAGACAGGTCAGAGGTCTCCTGCCATTTAGACACCAAGTGAGGGTGCCAGGTTTTCTGTTAAAAAAAACAAACACCATAATCTGTTAGTAAAATCCAACGCAGCACATGATCTGTTGTCACGAATCCTTCTCCAGTACTACTTACAATGTAGTTGAATCTGTGGAGACTTCCCAGTATGTGGTTACGCATGTCAGCCTTGCTGAGTCGACACACGCACGCCCCACACGCGTACAGCGCTTCTGCGCTCCATGCGCCAGCCTTCACACATTCTGTAATGCAGCCCAAGCCTAAGTGCACATTAAAAACACAATATTACTTCAACACACACTGAATAAAGAAGTGTTTACACACTAAAAATGGGAATTGCTGCAGCACACCTATGATGGGTTGTAGTCTGCTCTTGTTGCTCAGGTACACCTTCAGAGAATCCAGCAACTGGCTTCTTCTTAAAACTCCTACAAATGGAGGAATTAGAGAAAAGGCACGGGCTATATGCAGAAGATTTACATACAGTTAGTAGAAGACATGACTTACCTGGCTGCATGCTGCAACTGTAGAAAAACACCACCTGAAAACCCAAGATGGAGTTTAAGTTTCAAGGCAATGCTGGTTTGTCCACCTCAGACATCCATGCAGAGTTATGGTGGAGCCACGGGAGATGTCTCCTGGTAGGGAGGGGGATTCCCAAACTGTGTGTGCGTGCCTGTGTTAGCTAATCGCTCTTTGGGAATCTCCTTGTTGGTAGAAAAATACTATTTATGCCAATCAAGGTGTGTTATCGTTGGCATGTTTATAGATTCAACTCAGGGAATGGGAACAAACTACAAACCTAATAAAAAATAAAAACTCTGGATGCTGTAAACACACACAAGTTCTTACCCCAAACAAGTTTTTTTTTAATGAATAAAACAAATAAAAATGCAGTGGTTGGCAAACCTATATTTTATTTGCAACTGAACAAAAAAAAGCATCAAAGTTTAAACAAGTGATTTTACTCTTTCACTAAAAAAAAAAAAAGTAGTTTAGGAATTACACTTTTATTCACAGTCCACGGTGTTCAGATGCTCATGGGAGAAACAGCTCACAGGCTATACTTTCTGCTCAGATTCAGCTAAATGTGGACCGTGCTTCACAGTCTAAATAAATAATGACCCAAAGCACACTGCAAAAACATAAGTAACTAAGTAAGTAAGAAAGAAGATATTTGTCAACCAAGGCAAATCAACTGATCTCAACCAGTAACTGGAGGTGGCTGCAGTAAAGACCAAGCAGAACATCTCAAGAAACTGAACACAGCACCTGATGATGCCCATGGGGTATAAACTTCAGGCAAAAGATTTTCATCCAAGCATTAAAAACAATCCTTATTTGTAAAGCTATATTAGTTTGTCCGGTTGCTTTTGAGTCTCTTAAAATTGAGAGGGTGACTCTGTATAAAACTCGAAGTAATTCTGAATTCAGAAGTTCTGTAAAACTGCTTGAAATAAAGCTGAAAGAAAGCTGGGGGGAAAATGCAGCTGCAATTACACTGTCACCATCAGGTGGCGCTGCAATGTCAGTTTGTTAAAGCAGCACCCTGCGGTCGTGGACAGGACACAAAGGTCTACATATTACAGAAAATAGAGGCTTTGTTGCTGTGACTTGTCTCAGAGTTGACTAAAAAAAAAAAAGAAGTAAGATTTAACTAATGAACTAATTTAACTTTGGGAGGAATGTGAGCAGGAACAATAAACAAACTCCGGAGTCGCTACTTTCTGGATAGCAAAGTTTTCCGTGGTGTCCAATACCGTTATTACGGGTTCAGGTGCATATCTGCAGTATACTGAAGTAGGTAGGTTGGGTGCTTACCTGTGGAGCTGGAGGGTCTCACAGCTGCAGCGAGCTTTAACCGTGGATTCAAACGACGCTGGTTAGCACTGAAAATGTCGTAAAACAGCGTTGGGTCACATGTTTATTGTTCCGTCCGGTATTAGCCTGGGTGGTAATGTGGTCTATGCCACGAGTAACCGTTATAATTAACTCCAAACAACCGCATCTTACCTGCTTCACCTCCATGCTTTGTCTAATCTGTTCATTCTTTAAAGGTAAAAAGTAAAAGACACGCTGATCCCGCTGCAGGCTGTTAATGTCAGAAAGTTAGGGCTCTCCTGCTTGTTTCCTCTTTGAGGTATCTCGAAGTTTATGACTTCACAGCATTCTTTCAAACACCCTTGCCTCTCGAGAGCTGTCCAAGAGAGGGAGTAGCTGTGCTTCAGGGTCTATGGAACACCAGGTGTGCCAGAACTCTCCTCCTTTCATTATTGTTGACCCACCTATGTGCATCAGAAGTTTGTAATGCATTTACGTATAACTGCACACTCTTTCAGACTGAATTCAACTCATCTTCCAGTCGTAATCTTTTATCACAAGACCGACATGTGCTGTTTGTCCTGTCTGTTTTGAGCACAGAGACAGAAACATCAGTGAAAGGATGAAAGATATTTCAAGCTGCTTGAGGAAATAAAACACTTTATTATCCCAAACTGAAGACTAATGGACAATTTTTCAAAATGGGTCTTTGAGAAATCTTTAATTGTAACTTATAATACTTTCTTGTTTTTTTTCCCCTTTGAGCCTACATGCATTAACACCCAGTTTTCTGCAGGCTATTGTTTTATTTCCGTGCTTTCTATTATTTCATCCACCTGAAACTTGAAATCTTAGCAGACGATCAGCATGCATGTGTAATATGTAGACAAACTGCTAACACATCTTTAAAAACAAAGCAGGAGGGAGCCTTTTGTGTTATCTCATAAGAAAGATGACCTTGTGTCTGCCACAAACGCTGGTGGAGACAAAGCAAAAAAGTATTAGAAAACAGGAGGGGGGCTGTTCAGACCAGCTGGTACCAGTCTAAGGACACAGCCTGAGGGATGGTAAGAAATGCGATACAAATGTATTCTTACCAGATCTGACGTGTATATTTGTGATATAAGGGATAAACTACAAGTTTCTGTCCATGCTTGTAATCAATAAAGATACTGTGATTCTATATAATTAAAAAAAAAACTGCATTTCTCACCTTGCCTGTGGAAAACTGTTTGTGGGATCTACCTTGGTTGACCCCGTTGTCTCAGAGACCCTTCACTGTGAACAAAAGCAAGACACACAGCGGAAGTCCGGCCAGGGTCTTAGAGTTGTAAGCTCTTCACCTGATCACAGCCAACTCCAAAACAAACCCCCCTTGTTGCCCCTTTTATTGATAACAGTGTTTACACATACATTCCAATAGTCACGTGACAGTCAAAGCAAGGAATGTGTGTGCATGTGCGCGTGCGTGTGTCAGTAACCCACTTTATGGCCTCCCCGTACCCCTCTGCCCCAGTCTGCTATCTCTAAGCTATGGAGGGGAGGTGTGTGTGTCTCACCATATATGGCTGCGACCTGTCCAGCCTCTCCATATATGGAGCAACATATATACAGCAGAAGTGAGCATTCCTGTTAAACCCATAAGACAGGATTTTACAATTGGTTGTGCTTGCAATGGAAAGTCACTAAAAGCTAAGAATCAATTCTCTAATCGTCTAAAACTAGATCTAACTGCACAATAACAAGTATATTATTCCACAGTTCTCTAACACTGTTCATTTTCCCAACAGCACACACATACAATTTTGCTCTCATTGTTATGGCGCGTGAACTCCTAAACCCACCCTTTCTGTAAAAATCCACTCCTGATCTTGTCGCTTGCTGGAGTTCAGCTATGAGAAGAAAAAAAACAAAAAAAAACAGCACTTTCCAGCCACTTGTTTACCATCATCAGTGGGTCGCTCTGACCTGTAAGACTCCACTATCTCACTCCCCACCATGCGGGTTCATGTACATGCATGTAGGCGTGCACCAACCCCTATACCAAGTACCTTCGCTCGTTCAGGTGAGCTCGGGGGTCATGTGAGTTCATATGTGTTTAATTAGGGTTTAAATTTAATCAAACCATTATGTGTTTTAATTATACTACTTTTTATGGATTAGGGAGGGGGTGTCTCAGCATGCAGTGATGCAGTCATTTTATTTAAAAATGGTACAAATCGGAAACTCTTCTGTATGGGAAATTTCAGGTTTCGTGACTTTAATCAAACCACTAGGTGTATTAATTTAACTAGTTTAACAGATCTACGGGGGTTTCTCATCGCGAGGTGATACGATCATTTTTTTTTTTTTTTTTTTTT
>VURO01009330.1:66160-77240 GCA_015108175.1 Pelvicachromis taeniatus
TTGTCAATATCCTTCCATGTTTTCTGTTGACCAAATGCATTGCAGCAATTGAGATGCCATTCAAAAAAAAAAAACAAAAAAAAAATTATGTGTACGGGCCAGATTTACTAAAGGGAGCAAAATAGCATGTGAGCACAATACCCAAGTAGCAGTCATAGACGTGGTTAGTTTTGCAGGTAATTTGGAAAAGTTGCGCTGTTTTCTGAACACTCGCTTCATTTAAATACTCTCCTCCTTATATTTTGCACTTTGAGAAAAATTAAGCCAGAACCCAGTTTGTGCCAGTGAACGCATTATTATATCTGGCCGTAAGCATTAGTTTAAAGTCTGTATGTGAAACTCAGATTTAGGGATGTGGCATAATCACTATGATAGAGTCCTCATGTATGACACTTAATAATAATAATAATAAAAAAAAATCTCAGCTAAATTCACTACATCACAAAAACTGCTCATGTTTAATTCCGACAATTAAACACGAGCAGAAGGGATTTTTTTGGCAGGTTTGGCAGGTTTTGCAGCTTGCAGAAATACTTGAAATAATCAAACGTTGACTCCGTCAGTCTGACTGCACTTGGAAAAATGTTTGAGCCACACAATCTAACACTTGTCTGGGATCCAGGGGCTTTCTAACAGCACAAGTACACCCTCTGTAAAAAGGCAAATAAACCTCTTTGCTTCTAATCTACATGCTACACAAGCACTTTGGTCTAAGGCTTTAAATAACATGTCTTTACTCGCTGAGCAGTAACTTGTAATTAGCTCCGCATTGTTTGCATGTTAACCTCAGAGACTCCAGCAAAAAAGAGAAGAACTACATGAAAACACCAGCAAGCAAAGAAATTCAATTAAAAAACAATTCCAAGATTAAAATAAGCAGCAGATCTATAATTATTTGTCTAAAGTGCTTGTAAATGCAGAGAATTGCTACTTACTGAGTTTGGACTTTTCATGTCTTGCTCCCTCCATCTCCAACTCACTAAGGTCCTAATGTCCACAGTTGCCTAAGTATTAGCTTTTATATGACTTTGCCTTTATCATTTGTTTTTTTGGGGTTTTTTTTTTACATGAGTTGTCACAAGGACACTGTGACACCGCCTTTCTAAAAGTGATCCACAGAGTGAGTGAAGAGGAACAGGGCCAACACACACTAATATGTACGAGGAAGTCAATACATTACAAAACCTGCCCTTCCTCACACAGAAGAAAAGCATGGACAGTTTTTCAAAGAATCTGAGTAAGGGTCAAAGGTTTATTTTTGTTGCCAACATTACTATTAAACTAAAGCTATTCAAGGATCAGAAATAAATGAAATAAATCTTGTTTTTTTGTAAACATACTGTGTATCTTTTAAAAAGATGGGCCATGGTTATCTTTTCAAGATACATGATTTAAAGTCGTAAAGGAAAACACTGTTTCAGCAGCTGTCAATGTGCTCACTGGCTCATGTTACCGATCATAATTTGCATGAAATTATTTTAATACAGAGTGGAGATTATATGAAGAAAAGAAAAAAATGCATTTGACTTCTTAAATTGCTCTCTTATCATCTTTGTGACACCTGCTGGTTCAGATTTCTGAATATGAATATCTGCAGTCTGCTCAGGTTTATTGTGCTGCTCTTAAATCTCTTCACAGAGAATCGTTTCAGCCTGAGGAAGCTATTTTTTGGGAAGACAAGATATCACCACAGGTGTGCATAAAGAAGTCAGCCAGGAAGTAATCAGGTGGTTCTTCTGATTTATTCTCTTTCAGATTTTCTGCTGATTATAATCTCAATATTAAGCTCCCTGTGACTCAGAATATGCCTCCAATCACAGGCAAATGTCCAAAGTGTTTAATATTGGAGAACATGTTGAGTGAGTCTATATTTTAAGGGTCATGTTTCAGCCATCTTAAACGTGTACCTTCCAGGAGGTCTCCGTCTTGCTCGGGCTTCATCAGGGAAGGCTGAGGATCCCTGGGAAGATGAGGGATGAATATCAGCCTCCCTGCAAAAAGACAACAGTTGCATAATCTGAGAATTAAAACACATTTTTCAAACAGAAAGAACAAACAATTAAACACAAGACATGACTGTGCAGCAATTTCTGTTCCTCTTTAAGAAATCTTTTTTTGAAAAAGACTGAACGTTGAAGGCCATAACAATGACTAAGCAACATTAAAGCGGACACTACATTAATGGGATCATCTAACAGGAAACACTGAGCTGACCACTGACAGACAAGTTTCACTTCTACCACACACACTCTATGCTGCTTGCAACCGATGAACTGAGGAATGAAATGTGAATCTTCAGTCTTGCAAAATAACTACATTTTATAACACCATGGTCTTTGACAAATAGGGAGCAAAGGGCCGTGGAAAGCACATGACACAGCAGGATCATGTGACGAGTAACAGAGGGTGAAGATGGAGCAGCTTTTCCAACCATCAACTTTTCCAGTGTCACTTCTTTCACCTGATCATGTGCCTGGAGTCTGGGCGTAATGTGCATTACTAAGACGACGTGTTCCCTGGACGTTTCCTCAGCAGGAGTATTTAAATTAATAATCTTACAATGTGGCAGAAAGCTAAAAAACTAAACAAAAAAAGGAATGCATAAACTAAATAAATTTAAAAAATATTCAAAATGTATTTATTTGGAAAACTTGATTTAGCATTCTTAATGAAGCTATTAAAACAATCTAAATTTTACCACAAGCCTTTAGTTTCCACCTGTTTTCTCTTTTGAGCAGCATGTGTTTATAATTATATCACTGGGGGGATACAAAATGAATGAAGGAGTCAAAAAATAAATAAATACATAATGGACTTTTTAAATGAAGCTTTTAATTGTTTAAATCTAACCACCCGGATTTAAGTTGCTGATTTCTGGGCCTCAAAACACTTTCTTCATTTTCGGCCTCTCCAGGCTTATGTGTACTCATGTGGTCAAAGCCAGAAGCCACAACTAGAGAAACCAAAAATAAGGTTTCAAATACCCTTTGCAACTATGAAGAGTGGCATTACTGTGTGGTTATCATAACCATGAAATATGAACAAGCAATTGCTAATGAACAATTCACAATCACAGTCATACTATTAACATAGGGATGACTTTCTGCACTAACAAAAACACAGCAAGTCCCTTAACAGAGACCACCCAGCATGTATTCATTCATTGCCCCGAGCTAAATGACCATGTGACTCCTTTCTCCCATCACTCCTTGCAGGAGGTTTTAAACATAAAGTTGATCTCATGCCATCATGACTTACAGCAAAGGTTCTGTTTCTCCTTATAAACAGCACCGCAGATAAAGCCTGCAAGAGAAATTTCAGTTAACTGTCCCTGTCACTTCTACGCACGTGTGTGTGTGTATACTTTCTGTTTTCTTATTTCACACAAACAGACACACAGCGATCTTTGAAAATATTCAGATTCTACTTTTGATCAACCTGGTTTTTTTCTGCACTGACAGCACACTCAGGTCCATTGTTTACTGCCAGGATCTCCAGGTGTTCTCAGTTTGCGCATTGACAGTCATGTGTGAAACTGGACTGCTACACATCAACACCTTCATTATACACTCACTGTTAGAAGCAGCTTTGCAAAAAGGCAGACATAGCAAAAAAAGTAAACTAAATAAAGCTATCTACCCTACGCCTCACATTCTGGTGTGGATGTGTGTTGTACTAGTCCCAGCGTGACCTTGATTAGAATCATAGATTGTGTAACTCTTGCAGTGTGTCAACTCAAGATTCAACTCAGAGGTCAACATTTAAATAGTGATAAAAGAAATTCAGCTTTCCGGCAGCAGTGAGTTGAGTTAAATCAAGATCACGTGATTCTGGATCTAGTATAAAACATGGTTTATTAACTTCACCAGTGTGACGTTTGCAAAGAAGTCAACTTATTTCCTCAGTTCTGTGAAATATTAGGATTTTAACACATTGTAAAGTTGGATTTATTATCTTCATCTAAATTTTTTTTTAAAAAGAAAAAAAAATGTTGGGAGTAGTAAAAATCCACATCGCTTACTCAGCCTTTTGTCTAAATTAGCCACAAAAAAAAAAAAAAAAAAACATTTTATGAATCTAATCTGCAAGATGCAGCTTTTCCTATCACTACATACAAGACAACTCCCAAACTGAAAATGGTCTCTAATGTCACACCCCTCAAAGGACTTTTACCCCCTATGTTGAAAAAGATCTTACACAATAAGTCACAATAAGCAAAAAACTAACAAACAAAAAAGTCAGAATGATCATGATACACCAACTTCTCTAAATGTGTGATAATTCCAAATCCAATGCCAGCACACAGCTCTATCCAACACAATCCAATTGAATGAGAGCTAAACTCTTTAACCAGGATACCAAATCAGGATAGGCTACTGCAAAAACCCGGTCTATCGAGGAAATGCAATTCAATTCAATTTTATTTATATAGCGCCAAATCACGACAACAGTCCCCTCAAGGCGCTTTACATTGTAAGGTAGACCCTACAATAATACATACAGTGAAAAACCCAATAATCATATGACCCCTTATGAGCAAGCGCATTGGCAACAGTGGGAAGGAAAAACTCCCTTTTAACAGGAAGAAACCTCCAGCAGAACCAGGCTCAGGGAGGGGCGGCCATCTGCTGCGGCCGGTTGGGGTGAAAGAAGGAAGACAGGATAAAAGACATGCTGTGGAAGCGAGACAGAGATTAATAACAAGTATGGTTGCACACACTTCACATGCAGTATTAACTGAACCAGTGATCCCTACCTCAGAAAAGCCCAGCTTGACTTTGGTTTTGAAGAACAACTCAAAAAGAAGTTGCTTAGCTTAACCTTCAAAACAAGGTTAATTCAGTGTGTGTTTTGCATTTATTTGATTATTATGGCATCTTTTTTCATTTTAAAAGACATAACACGATATGATGATCCTTCTTCATTTAAGAGACTTTATCAACAGTGTAAGTCCACTGTCACCCAATGACTGTAATTAGGGATGCTGCTTCACTTGATTTTACAGTTATTGTTTTGTTTTGTTTTTTTACCTTCAAGTGCAGTAATCAGTCATTCATTCGTCTCCCTCTCCTTATCTACCAATATTTCTCATCAATTAAATTATTTTACTTACTATTTGCTTCTTTTTTTTTTTGTCTTTTCCTAAATACAAAATTGATATCACTATAGTACTGTGTACCTGATACTCAGGCTAATGAGTCACACTGAATATAAACTACACACTGAAGGTGAACCTGGAAGCTATAAAAAAAAAAAAAGAGAGAGAGAGAGAGATAAACATGACTGCTCAACACTATCCAGAACTCCAGAACAAGCACAAGCATCTATCCTCCCGACAAATCCGATAAGATAGAAATCCATCTCATTCACGCAATGCCGCTGTACTACTGTTATGAGCCACTAAGCTAACAAGTTTCCATGATATATTAGCTGCATGGCTAGACCTGCCAACGTTACCTCCACAAAGTTATGAAAACGAAACTTACCTACGTGTACTGTGCGGCTCAAAAAATCAGCGTCGTGAAAATTAAGGCTGGTTGTAAACTTGTTCCATGTGTTTAGATTTTGAGAGTAGCTGAGCAGGTTCCCAAGCTAAAATCGTATCTTCCCATGTTAACGGAACGCTAAAGCCACACTGCGCATGTGTGCGAAATTTGTAAGTAATGACGTCATCTGAATGTTTTTTTTTGCCCTGAGCGAAACCTGCCAGGTTTAAAAAGTTGGTAATTATTATCAGTAAAACTAAAATGATATCTGATCTGTAGTGAAAAAAAAAGAAAAAGGGAAATGTCTAATGAGTAAAATAAATGTAGTTGCGATAAAGGCAAAATATTTCCCCTTGATTTTAGAAACAAGTTATTAGTATTGTAACGTTAGCTTAAACCAAAATTACATAAATACATTTAAGATGTTTAAAAAAAATACGAGAACAAATATCTGACCAAAGTTTACATTACTAATATTACTACTATTGACGTTACGTCAAAGACAGTCAAAGAAAAAAAAAAACACTTAAATCACGTTTCTTTAACTTTTCTCGCGATGTTCTGGGAGCTTTGCTGTATACAATCCCAGCAGCTAACAAAGCTAAAGCTAAATTAGCTGCTACTTTTTGATTGCAATGTAGTCAAGTTCACCCCAAGTATCAGTGAAGGGGCTTCACGGGTGATTGGGATATGGAGTTAAGAATTATCAAGGACCAGGTAGTAAATACAGCTTTTTCTAGACTTAACATTAGATAATCTACCGGTTCTCACAACTGCAATCAGCTGGCTAGTCATGTTAGCGGGTGACGAACAAAGTTTTCTGCAAGGATGGCTAATGTCACAGACTCATCACCCTGTAAAGATACATGTAGTTTAAGCTGGAGTTTTGCACCATGAGTCTCTGTAGAATTAGATACCTGATGCATAAATTTTGCAATGTACTTAGAAACTGTATCATTATTATCACTGGTATTCCTGGTAAATACAGTCAAAAACCCACAAAAATTATTGTAAATATATATTTCACATATATTTGTCGCTTGTATAGTGGTTTGATTTGATTAGTCCACGCTAAATTACGTGCCACTGCATTCTGAATATTTCCAGTAGGAAGAAAAATGGTGTGTGGGTGGACGTGCAGTTTACAGTTCAGTTTAGTTTCTTTTTCTTTAGTGTCATAAGTGACAAAACAACAAGCATTTTAATTTAAATTAAAATGCTTGTTATTTTTTCTTTGGCCGTCTTTAAAGCAGTTTTCGTAAGTCTAATTAGACGTCATCGTCAGCTTTCCTGTACAGTTCATGGAGTTATTACACCAACTGTCATAAAAACAAGAAAACAGATATATTTGTAGGAATCTGTCAAAAAAAAATGTTAAAGCAAAAATTACGTAGTTGGTCATTAGGCAAATAAACCAATTCACATTTTTCTACCTAATTTTGAGCCTTCATGTTTATCTGAAAAGTCTCGGAAGTCATTCAACTAAACTAAAACAAAATTTTACGTTTATGAATGTAAGGAAATAACTTTATTTTGGTATCTTAATCAAAAACTAATGATGTACTTTACATTTTTTTCTGCTTTTTTGTTAAAAAAAAAAAAAAAAAAAAGTACATTTGAAATTTTGTGGATAACCACATTACTTATATTTTAGCATTAAAAATGTTTTTAACTTTTCATGTTGTTCATGTTGATTTGGACCTATATGTGTACAAAAAGTTGTTTGATTTACCTGTACTACGTGTCTAATTTTTCTTTCAGTCCCCATTGGTCCAGGCCATATTCAGCCGGAACACAGAAGATGTGACATTTTTACTGAACCACAAAGAAGATGTTACCTCACTGGTAGTGTTACTCAGTTTTAATTCACGAGTTGTGTTACAAATTACAACATGCTGAAGGCTACTTGCGATTGCACATTAAATTTGGAGTCGGGCTATAATTACATATGTATATATATATATATTTATTTTTAAATCTCAGGACCAAGAACAAAGCACACCACTACATGCTGCTGCTTATATGGGCGATGTCATTGTTATGGACCTTCTTATTAGTTCAGGTAAAAAAAAACAACTGTGTTGTAAGAACAAAATATTTGTTGCAATGACTGATATTAATTAGTCGCGTGCAAAAGAACTGCAATACCTCAAGACTGCACAAGCAGTAAAAATTAATTTAGCTTAATTTGTGCTCTCTTACAGGTGCAAATGTCAACGCCAAGGACCAGGGGTTGCTGACTCCTTTACACCGAGCAGCTGCCTCCAGAAATGAAGTACATTCCTATTTTCAAATGGATTTTAAAAAGTCAGCAACAGTTAGATCTTAATGTTAGACGTATCCTTTTATTTTCATTTTATTTTTCCTGTCAGAGGGCTGTGGAGCTGTTGCTGAAACACAAAGTAGAGGTTAATGCACGGGACAAATTCTGGCATACACCCTTGCACATGGCAGCTTCAAACTGGGCTACAGGCTGTGCCAAAGCCCTGATACCACATGTTTGCAGCCTGGATGTAACTGACAAGTCAGGAAGGACACCGCTACATCATGCAGCGCACAATGGTCATGGGGAGGTAAGCTGAAGAGTCTTCTTACTGACGTTTAACAATTTTAAAACTGTTGGATGATATTTATTTGATTGGTGTATTTTAATAGGTGTATGATATTGTATATTATTTTATTAATAACATTTAACAATGACTTCCATTAGGAAAGCAAATGATACATTTCTGGGGTTTTGGTAATTGTTGCAACATGTTTAGAAAAATTAGGTTGTATTCATCAGCATAGATGAGTATCTATGAGTATAGATAGATGAAGTGGCTACATCCTGTTATTGTGCCTTTAACAGATGGTGAACTTGTTCCTGCGTAAAAGTGCAAATGCATGTGCCAAAGACAAGAAGGAAAGACAAGCAGTCCACTGGGCTGCATCCCTCGGTGAGTAGAGACTCCTAACAGGCACAAATGCATCTTGAATTTAATTTTCTTTTGAGTTTAAAAGAATAACAAAAGTCTTTTAGTAACTAACAGCATGTACAAACTGGAAGGGACTGGCCTTGACCTCAACAGTGGGAGGCTTTTGGCTAAAATAAAGCTGTCTGTTGTCATCACAAGTTTATGTTTTGTGCAAGGCTGAAGACACAATTGTAAGTGTGCAAGAGTCCTTTACTAGAAAGAAGAGGAGAGGTCAGAGGTTTAAATGTGACATATTTTAAATCTTTATACAGTAGTTTTTATATGTTAACAATACACACCACGCATGTAAGAATATGTTTCTAAGTTATAAGGCTTTCTGTCAATTTTCAACCAATAAATTATTCAGTTGACCTTGAAGTTTTATCAGAATTCATTCAAAACCTTTCGAGCTATCTTGTTTACAGACAAGATAACACACATACATTCAAATGCTGCCAAAAACATAACATCCTTGGTGAAGGTAATAACAGTCATTGGCACAGTTAAACAGCAGCACACATCCAAAAATGTTTTAAAAAACACTCCCCGAAAATGGTGGGGAAAGTTTCAGTTCAGTTCTGCAGGGGGCAATTACAGAAAGTACCTTTAAAATTTTAAACGGGACATGCTCAAGCCATTACATATTTGTAAATCGAAATAGTGAAATGTTAGTTATTTGGCTTATCATTAAATCCTGAGTGTATTTAAATGAGATGAGCTGTTGGCCAGAGTGTGCCGTTTAATCCAGCTGTGTAACTAGCAAGTGTTGAGATGTACTTGTCACAAATATTTGTAGTAAATATGAATCTCTCTTTTTTCTTTTCTTTTTTTAAGGACATTTGGAGGTTGTGAAGCTGTTGTTGTCTCACAGTGGAGATGTGATGTGCAAAGACAAGCGTGGTTACACTCCACTCCATGTCGCAGCTGCCGGTGGACATTTAGACGTAGTCAAACATCTGCTGAGACTGGGGGTGGAGGTAAAGTTGACGGTGGTTGGGATACATCGCTTTTCCCACATCATATCCTCCTAAGAACCGAAGAAAAAAAGTATCTTTCAGTTTAACTTTTTGTTTTGACTTCCTGCCTCTTTGGTCCTAAAAGAGACCACTGAAGCACATGAGATATCAATGAAAAGGCCAAGATGTCTTCTGTTGAGCACATCAGGACTTAGTATAGTAGCTTAAATAAGTCAAAAGATATAGACCAGAAACAAATTTCCATTACAGAGGAATTAATGAATAAACTGGGTCTCAGGAGGATATAGTTAGTGTTTGTTTATGTTTGGTTTATTATGTGCAGAACAAAAAGTTTTAAATATGCTTAAGCTTTCTGCTGAGTTTCTTTTTCAGAATTAAGACATTGAGACACTTTCTGCTCAATAATAAACCTAAAACCAGACAGTCAGTAGTAATGAATGGTTTGATAAAAGATTAGGCATAAATAACTTGTGTTGTGTGGATCTCCAGGACTGTGTTTATGTTGTTTTCCAGGCTGCCCACTTCCTGATTTCCTTTTTTTTTTTTTTTAGCACATATGTCACACTTACATGTTTCATATCATCATTCAGATTTTCTAAGTAGACTGAATTAGACAGAAATAACCAGAGTAAATACAAAATATAGTTTTAAAATAATGATTTCATTTATGAAGAGAAAAAAGCTATCCAAACCTACCTGGCCCTGTGTGAAAAAGGTAATGCCCACTCTTGTTGCACTATAAAATAACTCTGGATAATCATATTTTTTTGGAAAGCCGTACCCAGGCCTGATTAGTGCCAGACCTGCTGAATCAAGAAGTGACTTAAATGGAACCTGTCAAAGTGAAGCAGGCTAAAAGATCTAAAAAAAGAAACGCGTCATGCAACAAGTTAAAGAAACTCAACAACTGATGATAACCAAAGTCATTGACATCTATCAGTCTGGAAAGGGTTATCATTTCCATCCTTAGCCATTTATAAATGGCTATAATAGTGTTTTTACACACAGGGCCAGGTGTTTATTATTATTATTTATTTTTATTTCTTTTGATATCTGCCTTCCAGATTGATGAGTCCAACATCTTTGGAAACACAGCACTCCACATGGCCTGTCACACAGGGCAAGACACTGTGGCCACTGAACTGGTGAACAGCGGTGCCAGCATCAACCAACCCAACTACAACGGCAACACACCATTACATCTGGCAGCCGCCTCCTCCAGCGGGGTGTTGTGTCTCGAGCTCCTAGTCAACAATGGTGCTGATGTCAACGTACAGGTTAAAAGGACGATAAATAAGAAAATAATCATATATTGGTTGAGGATGATAATTGGCTGGAAGACTGAATGTTTTCTTTATGTCTAATAATCAGAGTAAAAAAGGCACAAGCCCGTTACATATGGCTGCAATGCACGGACGCTTCACCGGCTCGCAGATTCTCATCCAAAATGGTAACAAAGTAGAAAATTTTGTGTAACGTCACTGATAATGAAAAGGGTTGTTAAAATATCTAAACTTGAAAGACACCCATCCATGCCCCCCCCCCCCCCCCCCCCCCCCCCCCGGGGGGGGGGGGGGGGGGGGGGGGGGGGGGGGGGGGGGATTGTCTCGGCGTGACGGAGAACTCCCTGTCTTCATGTGGGGAACGTATATTATTACCG
>VURO01009330.1:77260-110838 GCA_015108175.1 Pelvicachromis taeniatus
TTGAAAACCCCCCCCCCCCCCCCCCCCCCCCCCCCCCTTTTACACAGGGGGAGAGATCGATTGTGTGGACATTAATGGAAACGCTCCTCTTCATGTTGCTGCCAGACATGGTCAGGAGCTGCTGGTCAGTACTCTGCTGACAAACGGTGCTGATAAAGGCAGGTAGGTCTGTGAGTCATTGATCAGTTGTATAAAATTATGACATCCTCGCCTCCTCACAACCCCTTTGCAGTGACTCTGTCGCTCTCAAGTAGCTTTACAACTTGGCACATACATACCAAACATAATGATGTAATTATTTGTACAGACAGGGAATTAATGGGATGCTTCCACTGCATTTGGCGGCGCTCTACGGCTTTCCAGATTGCTGTCGCAAGTTACTGTCTAATGGTGAGAATCTGTCTTTAGTCACCCTGTTTCCGAATCAAATCTCTTTCTTGTTGCATTTTAATTACTAACAGCAGCTCATTTCTGTTGTTCGTTTTTGTTCAGGCCAGTTTTACAACATGGCGCCAGTGCTGACAAATGACCAAAGTGTGGGGTTCGACATAAACATGTTAGATGATCATGGAAGGACGTGCCTGCATGCAGCTGCATCTGGAGGGTTAGTGGTGGAGACTCTAAATAAATGCTTTTAATAGCTGGCACTATTTTGTCCTCGTGCACTTGTCAATAGAAGCCTGAATTATGAGTGCATCTGTGTATAACTAGCGTTAATGATTGTCAGTAGCTGTGTAAATTCATTTCAGAACATAGTAATGTTGTGAATTTTATGTGTTGTTCAGCCACAACACAGAGGTCAGTTGGCAATAAACTATGAATGTCAAAGGAGGGTAAAACTATTGTAAAGATTGTAATGCAAATTATTTGTTGTGTTGTTCTCCGAGTCATAAGGTTTGAGGCAGAAATAGATTAATTGAAAACTCTAAATTGCCCATATGTGTGAATGCAGGAGTGACTGTGAGCGCGAATGGTTGTCTGTCTATATGTGTTAGCCCTGCGACAGACAGGTGACCTGTCCAGGTTGTACCCCGCCTTTCGCCCAAAGACAGCTGGGATAGGCTCCAGCGTCCCCCGCGACCCTGAAAAGGATAAGCGGCTGCGAATGGATGGATGGATAAACTTCAGGAATGCTTGTGAACTACAGATTACACTTAGTTGTCAGTTTAAGTCTTTTTTTTTTTTTTTTGGCAGGAATGTCGAGTGTGTCAATTTGCTGTTAAGCAGTGGTGCTGAGCTGGATATAAAGGACAATTTGGGAAGGTAAGCAGTCCTGAATGGCTGGAGGTAAGAGCTGAACTTTGGTGTTACCTGAGGTGTCCTGTTTTGCTTTGCAGATCTCCTCTGCACTATGCTGCAGCAAATGGGAACAGCCAGTGCACAATCTCCCTGGTGAGAGCCGGCACAGACGTCAATGAGCTGGATCTGACGGGCTGCAACCCCCTACACTACGCTGCTGCTTCACACACCTTCTGTGGGTAAGAGTCTTTACTGACATTTTAAATCTGCACATTTCACTCAACAACAGGAAAGCATGGATCCATCCTGCCTTGTGTAAATGGTTCAGGCTACTGATGGTGGCGTTATCACGTGGGAGTATTTTCTTGGCTCACTCTGGACCATTTTGTACTAATTAAGCATTTTTTAAACACAAGCCTACGTGAGTATTGCTCCTGACAATGTTTACAGTGTACCCATCTTCCAGCAAGATAACACAATCTGTGACAAAGCTCGAAAATTGGTTTCCTGAACATGACAATGAGTTCACTGCACTCAGAGGACTTCCACAGTCACCAGATCTCAAACCAGTAAAGCACCTTTGGGGTATGGTGCAATGTGAAATGCTAACTATGGATGTGCAGGCAAGAAATCAGCAGCAACTCTGTGATGCTGTCATGTGAATAAGGACCAACATGAGGAATGTTTCCAGCATCTTGTTGAAGTAGCTTAAAAAGTGCTCATCTTTTTTTCCACAGAGGGGGTCCAGGGGCGGGACCTGACTCAGACATCAACATGGAAAAGCAACATGAAGCCTCTCTGTAAGTCATATAAATCACATTTATATATTATACTGCTTGAGCTTTACCATGCAGAATCTAGAGTAATTATAATTTTAAATTAAAGTTACACAGACCATTGGAGGTGGTTTGTGTAACTTTTAGCAATGTTCTTTTTCAGGAATTATTTAAAGAGTTGATAAGAACAAAATCATGTCAGAAAAAAGTCCGAAAAACAAATTATAGCCCAAACTGTGAATCCCAGTCACAACAATTTGTCTCTCAATATAATACCAGGTACCTTTATCATATAAGACCCTACAGCATTATTAATTTGAGACTAAATGAACTGCTATGAACAGACATGTGGCACCAGTGGGGAGAAAAAAACCCTTTTAACAGAAAATGACCTCCAGTATAACCAGGCTTGGAAAGTGTAGCCATATGTTGTGACCAGCAGGTGTGAGGGGAGCGGCAGAAAAAAATAAGACAGATCTCATAATGTTAAGAACATGTCATAGTGGCACATATGTGCATGGAAACAGAGGAGTAGTCCGGCCATCATGCGAGACCACCTGTGAGTTGTGGAACTCCCAAAGACACAGAAGTGTAAATTAACATACATTAAACTCTTGTAATGTTTAAGTGTTGAGACTGTGACCTTATTTCGTTCAGGTGTTTAGACTACTTGCTTGACAACGGGGCGAACCCAACTCTGAAGAACAGCAAGGGATATAGTGCCGTTCACTATGCAGCTGCTTATGGGAACAAACAGCATCTAGAGCTGGTCAGTGGTATCTTTTGATTTTTCATCTATTTATACATTTTCTTTTTAACTGACTGCAGTCTGGACCTATTTGGAATTCTGTTACTTTTCCAGCTCTTGGAAATTTCCTTCAACTGTCTTGAGGAGGCTGAAAGTAATATTCCAGTCAGTCCTTTGCACTTAGCTGTGAGTTTAAAGTAAAAACCTTGAAAATTATGCAACTTTTTAAAGAGGTCCTGCTAGTTTACATGCTTTAAACTGTATTGTCTTCTTGCCTTTTGTTACTACAGGCATATTTTGGCCACTGTGAAGCGCTGCGTTTGCTTTGTGAGACATTAGTGAGTCTGGACGTGCGGGACATTGAAGGCCAAACTGCCCTCCACCTGGCTGCTCAGAAAGGCTTCTCCCCATGTGTAGAGGTACTGTTGAAACATCAAGCCTCCTACACACTGAAGGAGCACAAGTACAAGTGGACAGCTCTTCACGCTGCAGGTGTGTGCATCTCAGTACATGTTTGTGTCCATACAATAAGAAAATATGTGATTATTTTGCATTTTTTAGTGTTGATGTTCTGAAAGTAAACCATTCAACTTTGTGGTTAAGATTTGTTGGGTTTTTGTTTTTTTTTTAACTTAAGAACAAATGTGTTTTTATCTTTGTGTCCCTTCTGTTTGAGCAGCTGCTGAGGGTCAAGTGGACTGTATCCTCCTTTTAGTTAATATGGAACAAAGTGCGGACATCATTGACAGCCCAGACACACAGGGACAGTGAGTCACTTTGCATTTTTTAATTTGTAAGCACTGAAAGGAACAGATTTTATCAGACGTTAAAGCAACAGTTGTGTATATTAATTAATACATTGTCTTTTTAGGTAAGAAAAAAAATAAGATACACAATTAACTCTTGAACAGCTACAAAACATAGCAAAAGCATACAAAAAACCATGAGGGATTTATGCTTCTGTGAGAAGTTGAAGCAAAAGTAGCGACACATCGTGTCATGCAGCTGTGATTGGCCTGTTTAGTACCGTAGATTTCCCATGTGCATTTCTGGCTACTTTTTTTAATTGAATTCTGCTTGTTGTACAGGACTGCTCTAATGCTGGCAGCTCTCGGTTGCCACACCGACTGCGTCCACATACTGCTGGAGAAAAATGCAAAGCCCGATGCTGCAGACAAACAAGGCTTTACTGCTTTACACCGAGCTGTGAGTTTGTGCATGTCGCACATCACTTTTTTTTCCATTGCACTTGACAATTATTGCAAATAGAAGATCAGACCTTTACCACCACCCTTATGCCTCCTTTCACGTGATATTTTGTATGTTCATCTTGCAGGTCATGCTGGGCAGTGAGGAGTGTGTGTCCGCTCTGCTGGAACATGGAGCTTCTGCTCTGTGTCGAGACTCTCGGGGGAGGACCCCGCTGCACCTCGCAGCATCCTGCGGTCACACGGAGTTGCTCCGCTCTTTGCTAAAGGCTGCAAAGAAAGCTGATCCTCTGGACTCCATGCTGGACCACAAAGGCTACACACCCACACACTGGGCTGCTTACCACGGTGAGACATCAGAGCAGCACTTCATGTCAAATGAGCAGTTATTAATTAAGCAGTTTTAACACAATAGACCTGCCTGTTCATACATTATTTTTGTGCATGAAGTAATTTGAATAAAAATGTAAACATCAATTATGTGTCTATTTGTTTCCAACCTTTCTCAGGTCATGAAGCGTGTTTATGCATTTTACTGGAAAACAAACTTTTTAGCATCCAGGAAGGAAGTCCCTTCACCCCACTGCACTGTGCTCTGTGAGTTAATATGTGCACACACATCCTTTTAGAAGTCAGCTTAAATGAATTTAGTGTAGTTTATCAAATTTTAAATACCTCTGTTTGCCACATGCAGAGTTAAAGGACATGAAGCTGCAGCAGACCTTCTAGTGAAGACAGTTGGCCCTCAAATTGTCAGCATTAGTGATGCCAAAGGAAGGTAGGTGACTTTCATTTTCAAACCCATTTCATACAACACAGCCAGTAGGTGTCAGTAAAGCTAATGTAATCGTTTTAGGTTTATTTTACACTTGGCATACATTTCCCAGCAGTCATCATACACCACTCAGATTATATTTTATGACTGTAACTCATTTAAAAGTGGCCTAATGTGAGATGTAAAGTGTGATTTTTATTTTCTCTATATTACATAAACAGACTCTAAGCTGCTGAAGAGATACTGATACTGCCATTAGAGCTACTAGTTATTTTTTATGATTCAGTTTTAATGGATTTTAATCTTCTAATTTTTTGCATCACCTTTTACAAACTGGACAGTATTTTCTCCTTCGCTGGCTGTGAATATGTCTGCTCATCTCGTATTTTGATGTGTACCTTGCTTGATTTCAGGACCCCGCTGCATGCTGCTGCATATTCAGGGATCGTTGCTGGGCTCCAGCTGGTTCTGGCCCAGGGAGCACAGGTTAATGCTGTGGACCACTGTGGATGCTCTGCTCTGATGGTTGCTGCTGTCTGTGGACAGACCAGAGCTGTTGGTATGTGTGGAAGAAGGAAGTCCTTTGAAAAGGACTTTAACCTGGGAAACCTTTAAAAACTATCTGGACCATTTAGAGCTGGAAGGCTTCTCACAGTAGCTTCTTTTCTCACGACCCTCACCGATGGCTTCTTTTAATAAACCAGTTTGTTCCACTCTTGCACTGTCATGTGAAAACACCAACCAACTGCTTGAGGAGTGGTCTTCTGAGTTATTTGATGTTTACTTCCTGTATTTCAGAGTTCTTGCTGAACAAGGCGACCCCAGACCTGACCCTGGTGGATTTCAATAACAACACAGCCCTTCACTTAGCCTGCAGCAAGGTCCCATACACACAAACAAATGGGTGCACTAAATGCATGCAGTGTCACACAAATAGTTGCATGAGTGTAGCAGGAGATCACTTTCACAGTCACATAAGGTGATTAAAAATGTAATGCATGAAAATCAAGTTTAAAATGTATCATAACTGTTGTTTATCAGCTTGTCTGGAGTATAATTATGAATTAATATGACCTAATTATAATAGTTCTTTTTCTTATATGAAATCTGCAGTGGCTCATAATACTCGCTTCATAAGTGCTCGCTTGAAGCAGATGGTTTTAACAACATTAGTCCAACATGCTTTATTCTGCAGGGTCATGAGATGTGTGCCTTGTTAATCCTGGGAGAGATCGCCGATTCCTCACTCATAAATGCAAGAAACAACACTCTCCAAATGTGAGTTGTCTTCACGTAGCAGCCAGTTGTAGAATATGTAGAAGAAGATTTTTGGCACCAGAAAGTTTCTGTTAGCAGTCCAAGTATTATTGGCTGGCCACACTGGAAACCCAGAAACATATAATCATGTTAAAAAAAGAAAATACACCCTCCCTTACATATAGGGTCAGAATAAAAATAGTCTTATCCTTAGCAGGTCTTAAAATTGAGTAAAGATAATTTCAGATAAACAGCACGAGACATAACCTATTTACACTGTCATTTTTTTCAACAAAAGTTCAGCCAAGCAGAACCGGTGCATAAAAAGCGAAGTTCACGCTTACTGCTTCCAGGTTCTGCTAATCAAGTACAATTGATTAACTTATTCTCAGCAAGCATGAGCAGCTCTATGAAAGTGAAGGTTTATTGTTTGCCAGTCTGGAGCATTCAGGTGTGTGTTAACACGATGCCATGGAGGTAATCCTCAGCAGTGATTTTAGAGACGCAATTCTTGCTGCTCATCTGTCTGGGAACGATCAGAAGGTAATTTCCAAACAGTCTGAAGTTCATCATTCTGCAGTGATAAAGATTATTCACATGTTGAATACATTTAAAACACTACCAGTCTACCCAGGAGTGGACGTCCTAGCATATTCATTCCAAGGAAAGACTGTTCAATGCTCAGAAAATGACTAAAGCCCTAAGAGCAACATCTCAGGTTCTACAAGCTTGGGTTAGCATGTTAAATGTTAAAGTTCATGACAGCAAAATGAAGAGAAAAAAAAAAGACTGATCAAGTATGACTTGTTTGGAAGGGATGCCAGGAGAGTATATTTTCTCTGAACAAACTAAGGGACTTAATGAATGATATCTTTGGGACAGACTAGACTGAGGTGGACATGTTTGTCCACAATGCACAGCATCACATTTGGAAAACCAAAGACAGAATATCAGCACAAACGCCTCACACCAGGTATCCAGCATGGTGGTGGAGGGCCAGTGAGTTGGGCTTGTTCTGCAGACAAAGTGAAAATGTGACAAATCTAAATGTCTGTTCTGAAAAACATAAATCTCAGTGTAGTTTATTGTGTCCTCAGTGCACTGTAGTCAGACCTTTAATTCTCATGCAGGCCGCTTCACATTGCAGCAAGGAAAGGCCTGGCGACTGTTGTGCAGGTGTTACTGAGCAGAGGAGCAGCAGTCATGGCTGTAGATGAGGAAGGTAAGTTGGGATTTTATTTCTGTGATAAGAATACCAAAGCAGGTATGTTCAACCTGCGAAGGATTGGGTGGGTTACTGATTTGCCTTTTTATCCTCTGTAGGCCACACGCCGGCTCTGGCCTGTGCCCCGAACAAAAATGTAGCAGAGTGTCTGGCCCTCATCCTTTCCACCATGAAGCCTTTCCCTCCCAGAGAGGCTGGCCCCAGCACAGTCTCCCACTTCAACCCCATCCTGAATAACTGCACTATCACTGCCTCCTGCGGGGCCAGTGGAAACCTGTGCCATGCTTGAACACAGGACCATCAAATTCATTCAGTCAGTCAGTGTTAGCCTGTAAGCCACTTTTAGATAAAAATGCAGCGTCATCCCAGCATAACCCAAAGTCACCATGAACACTGTTGGTCATGCATAGCTTTTTCTCTCTCGTGTCATGGCATTTCTATACAAGTATCATGACAGTATCTGCTCATTTGCCATTAACATAAACCCTAGTCTTACTCTAATATTAGCTTTCACATTATTCTTTCTATTAAGAGTGTAGTTATCTTAATGAAGTACTAACCTTTAGATATGAATAGAAGGTTTAAAATAAGCACACAACACAAACCTCCCCACCTGAACCTCATCCACTGTCAGATTTACTTTTATTTAAACCACACAATTTCAAAACTCCATGACTGTCCTCAGCTGATACGATTGCACGGATCCTCAGGTGTGTGTGTGTGTTTGGTTTAGTTTGCATATTAGTAGATGCTGCTTCTAAATATAAATGTTTTAATATATCTAACAGGTGCTGTAAACCTTTTATGCAATTAATAGCACTATTTTCTTATCTTACCCAGGGTGTGGCAGACACTACACTGATAAAAAGCCACCTATTATTCTGATATTATCATGATTTAAAACTTCAGTTACCAGCCATAAGCACGTTTATAGTTTTAATGAGAGTTTAACAAGTTTAGTGTATATAGAGCTCTTAAATGAAGTTTGAACTTTGAAAATCCCAAATGATTGGATTAACCTCAGGTCGGTGTGTACTGTATTCCTGGTGCAATAACAAGCACTGCTCAGACTGGATGTTACGTACTTGTATGAACTATGAGTAAAGTATTTCAGTTCAATAAGCCAGACAGAGAAATGCCAAATAAGCACCACGGTAGTTGCTTTGAACATTTTGAATACATTAAAAAAAAATTGCAAGGTTTTAAATGTCGAATAGATAAAGTGTGAGTCTGAGTAAGTGACGGGTTTAGTCCCAAGAGTCCACGGCATCTTTGAATTGTTTTTTCTCATTAGCGTTTAAAGACCCAAAGATGATTATAATCTGTCACAAACAAACACACATTTGAGAAGTTGGAATTGACAGATGCCCTGCTTGTTTTTTGTTTTTTTGTTTGCTTTAATGACATGCTTTATTCTCAAAATTCATGTTTGATTTAATCAGTAAAGTATGAACAGTTGGGTGACTTATAAGGAGTTTTGTTTTTTGTTTTTTACCGGAAGAGATGCCAGGCGAGTCCGGAGGACCGGAGGGTGTGTTCCAACTATAGGGGAATCACACTCCTCAGCCTCCCTGGGAAAGTCTATGCCAGGGTGCTGGAAAGGAGAGTCCATCCGTTAGTGGAACCTCGGATACAGGAGGAACAATGCGGTTTTCATCCTGTCGTGGAACACTGGATCAGCTCTTTATCCTCTCAAGGATACTTGAGGGTGCATGGGAGTTTGCCCAACCAGTCTACATGTGTTTTGTGGACTTGGAGAAGGCATTTGACTGTGTCCCTCTGGCTGTCCTGTGGGGGGTGCTCCGGGAGTATGGGCTGTCTGGCCCGTTGCTATGGGCCATTCGATCCTTGTACAACCGTTGCAAGAGCTTGGTCCGCATAGCCGGCAATAAGTCTGATTCGTTCCAGGTGGGTGATGGGCTCCGCCAGGGCTGCTTTTTGTCACCGATTTTGTTCGTGATTTTTATGGACAGAATTTCTAGGCGTAGCCAAGTGGCAGAAGGCTTTCACTTGGGTGGTCTCAGAATCTCATCAGTTTTTCGCAGATGATGTGGTTCTGTTGGCTTCATCGGGTGATGGCCCAGCTCGCCTTGGAACGGTTCACAGCCGAGTGTGAAGCGGTGGGAATGAGAATCAGCACCTCCAAGTCCGAGGTTAAACATTTACAAACTTTTGTCATTTTTATAAAGAAAATTGGTGAACACAAATTAGATTTAGATACGTAAAATTACTCGTGCTGCTACAAACAAGCCTCCTTGCCTCTCCTTTAAAGATCAAACTTTTTAAAAATAGTGTTGTGTATCAAATGTTTGCTTTTTTTTTTTTTTTTTTTAAAGTCAAAGGCCACACCTGCAGCTCAGTTGAGGCCCTTTATCCAAAAGAGGGTTTTTTTTCCTAGTTATATCCGCTGTGTTATCTTAAAATGCCTTTAAACTATTTGCACTCTGACATCAAAGTTTACATTTTAATGTGGAGCATCCTTATGGTTGTGGTGTTGTTTGGATTAAAACGGAAGAAAAAAAATCTGTTAGACATTTCTAAACACAAAGTGGAGTGAAATGTTGTGAGTAACTTCAGGAATTGCTCTGTTGCAGCGTTTCATGTGAACAAACTGTGTCTACCGTATAAATTACTCAGATTTGAGGATGTGACAGTTTGAAAGTGTGGTTTGGTTGTGGCTGGCATTCATAATAGGCCGGAATAAATGAATCACTACCACCTGAAGAAGTCTTGCTGTTTTATTTTATTTTTTCAAAATCTTATTAGAGTTTGATGAACTGAAGCAACCATCTGGGCCCCTTGACTTGTCAGCAGTCTTGTGTTCTTCCTCAGAGACAGAGACAAAAAACAGATTTTTGTCATAGAAACTTTGAACACATCAGATTAGTTTTCTATTAAATTCTTTTCAGTTTTGGTTTTCAGTTCAGTTAGTTTCTTGAATGAATTTGCTTATTACCATTTTATTGTATTAAATATTACTTTTAGTATTGTTATTTGTTATACCCTGAGCTGTAGCTAATATGGAGCTGTGTGTTACACTATTCCTCTGTTACACCAACCCTCTGCATGTTCTCCTTGTATTTAATCTTGTATTTAGGGCCAAGTCTCCACCAGTGAGTCAAAATTTGAAACTTGTAAGTCGAAATGTTACGGTACCTAATGGGACATTTTGCGGTAACTCGCAATTTTGACATGTGGATGGCCAAGAAAACAAAAGTGGAGGAAACGCGGCACGTTACTAAAGCCTGTCCTCTCCCGGCTGCCGTCACCGGTCCGGGGTGTCCGTCGCCGTCCACTTGAGCACCTTCAGTCACCAAAATGGCGAATGTGGTGCTGGAGTTTAGGGTTTCTGCCGGTGACTCAGAGCCACAGAGTCGCCCTGTCCTGATCATCGGTCAGCACACCAACCTGCAGCAGGTCAGCTGGAGCCAGATCAAAGGAAAACTCCAACCGGTCGTTAGCAAAGAGGTAATCTTATAAATTATAACAAAAGCTCGGTACCGGCTAATGTTAGCGTCACGCTAAGCAAAAGCTAGCGTAGCTAAATTATTACATGACACAGCTAGCGAAAACTCGTCCAAAGAGCAAAGCTGTAACCGTGTCAGTGTAGACTAGTTAGTTAGTAAGCTAACAGCTACAATAGTCAAGAGACGTTTGCGGTCTTCTCAGTGTTTTTATTATTCTCATAATCACAAGTATTAGTATTAGTAGTAATAGTAAAGTAGTAGCAGTAAATTACATAACATCAGTAATTCGTATTTTGCTTACTGCCAGGGTTGCCCGGCTGTCACATAACTCCTGGATTATTTTAAATTAGAAAATCGATACTTAAGTTAATGACACTTGTCTGGGTTTTTCTCCCAATAGTGCAGGATTTTACAACTGCAGCACTGCCGAGGTTAAAGTCCCAGTCTTCAGTATCAAAATAATTAATGCCCTACTACTACAGCATATCGCATGTGTGTAAACTTATCTTAAACATAATCGACATACTGTGGATGGAGTTTGGCCAAGGTGCTCCTGGTGAGTGATTAGATCACTGGCAGATTACTCTCAGAGTCATTGAGTGTGACAGTTTTCCAGTTAGAGCTTCAGACTATTTGTGTACAATGATTAGCCAAGACACTTTTGGCCTGCTGCATGTAGTGCTCTGATTATTCTGAGCATGTGTATGTACCTTCTGTATGTGAGGTATTAAGTGTCAAAGCATCTGGAAACATTATGACACTAGGAAAAATTTCCAAAACCGCTTTGTAGATCCATGTCTTAAACATGTAGAATAACATATTTAATATTAATATGGGGTTATTATTCCATCATCAGAGATTGTTCACAGTGTTATTTTCAAGACTGCGTGTACTTAGTTTACATAGAATTAATGAATTAGAGGTTTTTAAAAAAAATAGTTTTTCAAAGCTGTAAGGTCTTTGTGGTGAGTCAGAAATGTCAATTTTTCCTCATGTTTTCTCAGATCTGGCAGGCAGCTTTGAGTGCTTTAAACCCAAACCCCACAGACAGCTGCTCCCTGTACCTCAACTATGCCACAGTGGCCGCCATCCCCTCACGGGTCAGCAGGCACAACAGCCCTTCTTCTGCCCACTTTGTGTCTCGTCTGGTCCGTTCCTGCCTTCCTGGAGGGAATAACCGCTGCATTGTGGTCAGTATTTTCAATCAGAATTGTTTGCTGTTTGTTCTTCAGGGAATTCGGAGGTTACTTTAAGCTACAGAACAAATCTGTTCTTTGTACATACATGCTGTCTTTCTGTTATTCTCCCTGGGAGTCCCATGGCACTCAAATCTGGGTCATCCAGTGGTGAGGTAGTTTGCATTACGAAGTGGCTAACACATGGGTCTGCCTCGCCTCTCCAGATGGTGTGTGAGCGTTCAGATGTGTTTGCATCCTCCTGTGCCATGGCCCGGGCCTTCCCCACCTTCTCTCGCCGCTCTGCATCCTCACGCAGAACTGAGAAGAAGCACGTGACTGTGGAGTTTGTGATCGTTGGGCAAGACGCCAATCCTCTGGAGGCTGCAGAGCTTGAGGTACTTTAACGTTTTGGGTTTTAATTGTCAGTGCTGCTCATAATTGCCTTTTTTTTGGTGTGCATACGTGCGGTCTGCCATCACTTAATGGCTTTCGTTTTTCTTCTAATGTTCAGTGTCTTTCTAACGCTGCTGATGGAGTCCGACTGACCGCTCGCATTGTGGACACTCCATGCAATGAGATGAACACAGATCACTTCTTAGATGTAAGCGAAATTTTCTGTTTTGCATAAACTTTGTTAACCTGTAACACATTTCCATGAAAACATTACCCGTTAAGCTTCTGCGTCCTCATTGCAGTTTGCCCATTCATTCATTCTTACATTAATCTATAAAGTTAAGTCAAACTGTCATGCATTTATTGATGTCCGTGACAAAAAGCGAATATCATAAGATATTTGTTTACAACATCAGGAGTTAATTTTGCATCTTTCCAACATGAACCCATTGCATCACTTACTTAAAACAATACTTTTTTTTATTTACACTTGATTACTTTTAACATTTTCTATTTAGAAATAAGGGAGGTTGAAATCTGTTAAACTTTTTTACCTGTTAAACTAGTTGTAATATTTCTACTGCGGTTTTTCATCACAGCCATAAATTTCTGTTTCAGGAAATCAGGGCTGTGGGGAATGAACTTGGAATCACTCCAGTTATCATTCGTGGAGAGGAGCTTAAACAAAAAGGGTTTGGAGGTACGACCGCTGTGCTTGTCTGTATGTTTTATTTTTAGCTTTAATTGTCACAGTTCTCCAGAATTGCTGTGTCAACTTTTTTGTTGAGTGTGCTTTAGCTAGAGAGACTCGTGGTGCAACGGAAAGAAATGGTGAACAAGAAAGTCAGCTGCACTCTTCATTATGTCTGGTTTTGGATGAAGATGGCCATATTTCTTATTTATACACAAATTAAATAAATTTATTAATTTTATCTTCACCTGTTAATAATAAAAAGTAAGGGTTGGCAGGAGTTAAATGAGAAACTGGACCTATTGCACAGGGCTGTAATAATAAGTTCAAATCAATTCTGCTCAATATAAATTTGGCTTTATACGCTTGTTGGTGCAGCCCTCTACAATAGACCCAGTTCCTTATTTAAAATCTGAATATAGTTTAAAAAAAAATATTGGGTTTTCAACTGAAAATAGATCTATTAGACAGTGTAGTTGACTTTGTTGTTTACCATTTCTTTTAAAAAGTGTTGCATTTCAAAAAGATTATGTGGATTAGCATTCCCAATTTCAGAGAATGAAATTGCTCAAATTTAAGATATTATTTACCACCGCTCTCCTGAGTACAAGACTAGACGAAAACTTATGAATTTGGCTTCAAATCATCATCAGAAACCTTAAACTCCAGCATCACATTTGCCATTTTGGTGACTGAATTTGGGGCAGCCTCAGCCTTCTTTTTTTTTTTTTTTTAGAAGATTTTCAGAAACCTGCAGTGTCATGCCAAAGCCACAGCAACTGTAACTGGTCAGTTATTTATCTGTTTTCTTTCTTCACCCTCTCAGGTATTTATGGTGTTGGAAAGGCAGCAGAGCACCCCCCTGCGTTAGCGGTACTGAGTCACACTCCTGATGGCGCTACCCAAACCATTGCATGGGTGGGCAAAGGAATTGTGTATGACACTGGTGGACTCAGCATTAAGGGAAAGGTACGCTTCAGTTTCCTATGGAGATGATAACTAATCATGTATTTAGAAAAATAGACCTGCATGCCTCACTTGAGTATTATTTACAGTGTTATTGGGATAGGTGATAGGTGAGGATTGTGTCTGTGTGTATAGAAATAATAATTAAGAGGAATAAAAAATTGTGTTAGTTGTGAATCAAGTGGAAAAATGCAACAATATTTGGCTTAATTGATGTATTTCACTTTAACAATGCACTGGTTGTGTGTACCTCAAACATTAATCTTCACTGTGATCCTGTGGACCAGAATTTAGTTCCCCATGTTGCATCTCCAAAATCTTACTGTCTCCTGTAAATCCTTAAGTTTGACACCTTTCAGTAAGCTCATCCACTGTTTAGATTAAGCTCTAAGCCTATTCTCAGTAATCTGTTAGCGAGTTGTGGCTGTTGCATTCATAGTTCAGCTAAAAGGCTTGTCTATAAATTCATTTACAGTAAGAAAACTGGGTTGCTGTCATGCTCTCTGCAGTAGAGATCCATTAAATGTAAATGAGTTGTTGTCGTTTTTCCTTCTTCTAGACCACAATGCCAGGGATGAAAAGAGACTGTGGTGGAGCTGCTGCCATTCTGGGAGCATTCAAGGCCACCATTAAACAGGTGAGGTGACAGAAGGATCCCACATCGGCTCTCAGGGCTGTCATTTAGACCTCAGTCTCACTGTGGTTGCTAGGGAAAATTGACTGATTAGCAAGTTGTTGCTAAATGAAGCCAGTCACAAAAAGGCTACTGCACTAAAAACCTGTTTTGGCTTCTGCTATTTTTTTTTTTATACAAACTATGTGCAACTGTGACAATCTGCTAGCAATGTTAGCAGTTACAAGGAAGTTTAAGGTTCAGCACTTTATACTTCTTTGTGACCAATGTCACCTGTAGCAGCAGCAAGCAATCTCCTGCAACCACTCACCAACCAGTTGGGGAATACAGGAAATAATTTTCCCCTAGCGAATGATGGTTATCAGGCATTTGCCAACCACTCTGTAGGCCACTCAGTGTGTCTGTGGCTTGAACAGGTCTTTTAATCAGCCTCTGTCTTCTGTTTGTTTCAGGGCTTTAAGGATAATCTCCATGCAGTGTTTTGTCTCGCAGAGAACTCAGTTGGACCCACGGCCACGCGACCTGATGATATCCACACTCTCTATTCGGGAAAGTGAGACTTTTTTTAAATTAATTTTTTTAAGTAATAATGCGTCATTTGCTTGGAGATTTATTTGGTATCAAATTACCTATGTGGTTTGTACTCAATATCTCTCTGCCATCAAGGTGTGACTGCACACAAACTGTGTCCGATATCATTTTCCACGCTAACTTGAGAGGAATGAATGTGGACAGTGGTATAAAATGTTCCTCGTCCCTTTAAAGGTCAGTGGAAATCAACAACACTGATGCAGAGGGCAGGCTGGTCCTGGCTGATGGAGTAGTGTATGCCAGCAAAGACCTGGCTGCTGATATTATTCTGGATATGGCTACACTGACAGGTGCACAGGTGGGTGACTCTCACTAAACCAACCACCGCAGGTGCCCAGCTCAACAGATTCTGTACTGCGAGGCAGGTACTGCTTCATAGCTGAAGTCTTTTTGTTTCTGTTGCTCAGGGAATCTCCACAGGAAAGTACCACGCAGCTGTGATGACAAACAGTGAGCAGTGGGAAGCTGCGGTTGTGCGCGCGGGCCGCAGCAGCGGAGATCTCGCTCACCCTCTGGTTTACTGCCCCGAGCTGCACTTCAGCGAGTTCACCTCTGCTGTGGCTGACATGAAGAACTCTGTGGCAGTAAGTGGCAAAATCCACACGCATGGCAAGACGCCATCTAGACAGAAACTTCTGTTAGCTGTATGGTTTTGTGAATTTTGTGCACCAGGGTGTTGATAACAAGTGTGTCACAGCCTTTCATCATTTTCCAAAATATCCAAAAGTTTAAGTCCTTCTACATGAGCTGCTTTGAGGGAAAACACTAAATCTGTTTAACATGTATTACCACTAGTTTGCAATCAAGAGTACAAATTTCAAAAGATGAAGATTTCTGTATTAATAATTGTTGTAGTTCCTCTGAATAGCTGTGTTATGTATATTTAAATTGATAATGGCTGTTATAATTTATTCAGGCTTGGTGGCTGAGGTTTGTGTGTGTTTTGCATTGGCAGGATCGGGAGAACGCGCAGAGCTCCTGTGCTGGCCTCTTTATTGCATCTCACCTGGGCTTCGATTGGCCCGGTGTCTGGGTCCATGTTGACATTGCCTCTCCTGTTCATGCTGTGAGTACCCGATACTTCGCTGTGTGGAGATGATTTTTAAAAAGAAGCCTATGAACACATTTTTGTTAACTAAAATAAATCATTATGTTGATCATGTTCATACATCACCAGCAATACAGTGCAGTGCACTTAAAAACACCGCTGCGGCACGTACATGGATAGAGTCTGGTTGCTGCTTTCCGTACGGCTTATTTAGTGAGTCACAAATCCTCAGCAGTGATAATACAGTGTGCAGGGTTTTTGTTTTTACTACTGTTTACATTTATTGGATTGTGATGTCAGGGTTGGTGGGGCTTTTCTGACTTTCTGATGGGGAAATTTCGACTAAGAATTTCCAGCTTCCCACTTCAGATGTGAGTGCACCATGTTTTCTGGTTCAGGTTGGGTATTGTAGTGCATGACTGAAGTTGTTTAGAATACTGACTTTAATCACACTTACATATTTGTGTGCATGTAGAGAATAAAAACAGATGTTTTAACATAAGACTTCCAGCTATTCTTCTTTTCTCCATCAGGTTGTGTAGATACATTTAACAAGAGTAGAGATTTAGCAACTTCAGCCTAACCAAATGTTGTGTCATGTTGAAATATTTACTCAAATAAGCATTGACTAAAGACTCTGAGAAGTAACGGAGTCAGCTGAATGTTTGAGGAAGTTGCCCCCGAACACCACTGTAAAGCCTCGCCTCTGAGTTATACATTAAGGAAACCTTTGACTTAGCTTATAAAACACAATCTGGAAAGTGTGCATGTGCGAGTAAAGCTGAGAGGAGAATAAGCACTGATTTAAAATCAGACTTTACCATTATTGATCAAACTGTCCGGCTGAGTCATTTCAGTCATGTTCAGGTTCAGAGCGTATTCTGAAGTGCATGAAAGGAACATGCAGAACAGGAATAAAGTGGTTGACAGTAAATGTCATGAGGCAAACGGTGAGTAGGAGGTTCTTTCTATCAGGGATGTGAACACTGGTCTGATTTCCTCGCTACACAGAGGCTAGAGGAGCTGCTTTCTGGCGTATGCTTCCTTATTCACTGTGAAACAAAACAAGATCAGCTGACCTTACTGGCTGTGATTGTTCTACCTGTTTTAAAAAATAAATAAGGTGGTTTCATAACTTTCCTGCAGGTGGTTTTCTGATGCTCTGTCATGGTCTTGTGATTCAGCTGTACAGAACAGGTCTCATGCAGGCTTTCTCTCTAATAAATCTCCATATTTGTGGTTGTCTTGTGTTAGAAATTGATTTGAACAGCTTTATTGTGGCAAATTTTATGATGAATCAGGTTTCCAACAAGAGATTTTAGCAGCAATAACTGAATGGGAAGTGAAGAATAATGTTATCAGTTTTTCAGAGCTTTTCTTCTCTTGCAGGGGGAGCGTGCTACAGGCTTTGGTGTGGCTCTGCTCATGGCCCTGTTTGGTCAGGCATCCGATGACTCCATGCTGAACCAAGTTTCTCCTCTGGGTGCACCCACCAACGTGTCCAAAGACCACATGGAGCGCGACTGCAAAAGACGAAGATTGGTCTAATTAAACAAAACACGCCACGGTTCACTCCCCTGATTGCTCCTGTGCCACCACACACTCAAACTGTTGAAGCAAGTGCTCGTCCAATTTAGAGATAAAATGTTTTAGAGTCGATGTTCTGTGTTTGACTTGATAAAAAAAAATTAGTCAATCAGATGTGGAATAAATGATTGTGATCAAGCACAGGCCCTCATTTGTCCTCGTTACGTGGCACTTGCTGCAGTGATCGCCTCAATAGCTTCTTCATTATTCAGTTCATCGGTTATGTAAGAAAACTTCATTCTAACTTTTGTCTTTGCTTTTTTTGCTTGTGTGTTTTTACCAGATTCTACAGTTAATGCAGTTGATTTTTTTTTTTTTAACCTCATACCTCAAATGTTGCTTTCAAATGTCCAATTTCATCGGCAGAAATTTGTGTAATTTCATGCTTTATGCAAACCGAGAATAATACCATACATGTTGTACTTAGACCTTCTGAAAATCACTGGCTCAAGATCAGTGAAGATCGACGTGCTTTCTTTGGTAACAACTGCACTTTGTTTACTCTGTGTATCTTTGGACTGCCTATTCTCTGGACCAAAATGAGTGCTCACTGCACTTTTTAACAGTATCACTCTGTCACATGACTGCTGACATGCTTTGTCAGCATAAAACACACGCCAGACGTTAACTGTAAGTTGAAGTATTAGTTTCCAGCACAAACAGGTTTGTTTTTTCTTCTTCTTCTGTTCATATGACAATCGTGTTGTCCTTCAATAAAGGTGGTGCCATCTGTCATCTGTGTATGTAGAGTCAGTCGCTACAGAATCAATAAGCTGAAAGTTTGTTTAAAAAAAAAACAAAACCCCTAAAAAAAAAAAAAAAGTTCTCTGTTCAACTCTATTTTTTTTATATATATATATATCTTATTCACAGCAATAGTCATCACAAGACTTTATAAGGACACACTCATGGGAATGGTTAACAATCAGGGTAGTTAATTATACATTTAATCAGGTATTGCTGTTTGGGTACAGACATGAATAGCCTCTAGTTTTACTTCAAATTTGTGTAACATGCTTCGGCTTCACTTGTGAGGCAAATCTACTTTCTACCATTACTATTTCTACTATTTTTAATGCAATTCTTGTCTAATGAAAACCACGCTGATCCAAATCTCTGAATTTGACTGTATTTTTTCACAAGCTTAAGTATTGTCTCAATCATCTCCAGATTCAAATGTCCCTCTGTGTCTAAAGATGTGTGGTGTGTGTGTGAGTAACAGCCTCTTACATTGGCTAAAATGTCACAAAAATAGGCTGTTTTCAGCCTTAAACGTCAGTATGACTAAAGCTCAGTCCACTCAGGCATGCAGACAAACTGAGCATAAAAAAGAGGAAGAAAAGTTATTTAACTGAGATTGAACGTGGCATGGTTGTTGTTGGGTGGCCTATTCCAGAAGCTGCTGAGCTACTGGCATTTTCCTACACAACAAGAATGCTATAAACAAAGAAGAAACAATCCATGGAGCGGCAGTTCTCTGAGCAAAAATGACTTGTTGATGTCAGAGAAGGATCCCCAGACTGCTTCAAACGTCATCATCATATAATCAAGATAAGCAGAAGAGCCTCTGTGAATACACAACGCATTGAACAATGAAGCAGATGGACTACCGAAGTAGAAGAAGACCACACCAGATGGGATTCCTGCCAGCTAAGAACAGGAAACGGGGTGCAAATCAAATCACATGGGCTCACCAAAATTGGATCATAAAAGATACGAAAGATGTACTTTTGTCTGATGAGCCTTGATTCCTGCTGCGTCGTTCAGATCCATCCCGCCTCACATCAGCAGTTCAGGACGGTGGTGGTGTAATGGTGTGGGGGTTCTATTTTGACATACACTTTGGGCTCCTTAATACCAACTGAGCAACCCATCGTATAATAAACCATGTTATAACACTGATTATCTCTGGTTTCTTGAACATGACAGTGTGTTCACTGAACTCAAACGGCAACTGAGGTTCCAGCCAACCGGGAACCAGGTTGTACACTACTGTAAGTGTTCACTTACAGTAATACTAGAAATGTGCACACAAAACAGCAACACATAACGAGTCTTTTTACGTTTGCCTTCATCTTATCTTGTCACATGACTTAATAATTCATCTCTTACAGTTCAGGGCAGTTTATCACTGTCATTATAACATAATAATATAACATAATAATAAAAAGTGAGCGGCACTGACAAGTGCCACACTAAGAGCATGCTCACACAACAGTGCCACAGCATGACTTGTGATTTCCTTGGAAAGCACGTGAGCTTTCGTAGTTGGGGGTCATGTGACTAGTATCGACACCGGTCTATCTATACTGCATTCGCCCAACCAACTCACTCTCAGTGTGTTTGTGCAGCGGACAAAAACTGTAGAAGTTAGTATCTCCTGGTCCCGTAACTAAAGCACTGCTCGGTGTCAGAGATGGCTCTCAAAGCCGCGGTTCTTGTGCTGTTTTCGGCCGTGCTGTCCGAGGTGTCGGCCGGAGTGTTTTTTAAGCAGAAGGAGCCGTGCTATGTCCCCTCACCGAAGAGAGACAGCTTTGGACTGCGGTAAGTTCAACAAAGGGTTATGTCGCTTTTTTACATAAAGCATAGCATGGAATTATAAACTAAAAAGAGAAGCGGGTTTAAGTAGCTAACCGAGGCTAGCAACAGCCATGTGAGCTAAATTGGCCATTGTAAATAACCTTAACTAAGAAGTTATTAATTCTTTAACAGATTTATATGATTAAATATTAAAATATAAAAGATTTAAATTCGCCTTACGCAAATGCACCGAAAGACAAATTTAGACCGTTTAAATCCTTTGTTTTATTTTCTCTTTGTTTAGGAATGTGTAACAAAAAAAACTGAAACTTGTTTTCTCGGTCGGTACAAGTCACGTGATTTGGCGGATAAGTTATTACGGAAGTTCCCTGCAGCTCAACTGTAAATCCTCAAAGAGTTAAAAACAGGTCTGCACATAAAGAACCGATTTTATTAGCATAAAAACAAATTATTGTTCCCATTTCTTCTGTTAAATTAATGAAACACACACACACACACACACACACACACACAGATATAAAATAGTATTATTGCTTCAACAAGCTGATCCCAAAGTGCTATTGGCTGGAAAGCTGGCATATGTCAGCATATTGTATAAGGAAACTGGACCAATAAATGAAAAAAGAAAAGATTGCATCAGATAAACAATGTGCTTAAAAAAATAGAAGATCCGAGAGATAAGTTAGACCTGTGCAAACTCTGTTTTTGCTTAATATACTGTATTTCAAGTACTGCACCAATTTCCCATTTTCTGAGCAAAATCTAAAAAAAATTAGGGGTGGCTCAAGACTTTTGTATGTTACTGGTATTACATTTGTGTAACATACAATACATGTATAATACATATGGGTAATGTACATGGTATGGACCGACAGAGCACACGATATCTGTATATTCATATCGATACTGCAGCTGTAATGTGAGGTTGTGCACATCAGACCAGTGAGAAGGACGATTCTTTTGCATCTCGTGTGAAGAGTTTAAAAGTTATTTTTAAAGAGAGGAAACGAAACAGAAACCGAGAATAATTTTAAACAGACTTTATATGTTATAGCCGGGACGTCAAACTTAAACATCAGACTGATCCAGTAATTGTGTGCAATGACACATGTGTTCACAGGATCACACCTCGTCCTCACGAGTATTTGAACATTTCTGATCTGCCCAAGTCGTGGGACTGGAGGAACATCAATGGTACCAACTACGCCAGCACTACTCGCAACCAGCACATTCCTCAGTACTGTGGGTCCTGCTGGGCACATGGCAGCACCAGTGCCATGGCAGGTATGACTCAATGTAACTATGTCACATTGTACATCACAAGATTATGACACAGGTGTGCTTTCACGTCTTCTTTCCGTAGAAGGGACAATGATGAACAGAAAGTGACGAGTGCTACTTATTTCTTATTTGCATTAAATCAGATCGAATCAACATTAAGCGGAAAGGAGCGTGGCCATCTGCCTACCTGTCTGTCCAGAATGTGATCGACTGCGGTGATGCCGGCTCGTGCCACGGAGGAGACCACAGCGGGGTTTGGGAATATGCTAGCAATCACGGGATCCCAGATGAGACCTGTAATAACTACCAGGCTAAAGACCAGGGTAATGTTTTCACAGTGCACACAGTGACCAGAGTGATGATCATATGGCGTTTACTCAGTGCTAAGCTAAGAGGGCCTGTCTTGGCTCAGGACACTCCTGCAAGACAGATGAATGCTGTTCTGATAATCCAGGGGAATGTGATTATGAACATTAAAAGGTTTTTACACATTGTAGGCTAAAATGCACAAGATTTGCCTTTTACTGTATTTCACTGCATGTGCAAGAGTAGACAGACTCTTTAAAGTATGCAGCAACTAAGATTAGTAAATATATTTAAAGGACTTCAGAATGTGTTCGAAGACAATAAATGTGTGTTTTCATAGTCAAAATGTTCCCCTGGCTGGCTGCTACATGTATGTTCTGTTTCTCTCTCTCTAAAGATTGCAATAAATTCAACGAATGCGGCACCTGCACCACTTTTGGAGTGTGCAATATTGTGAAGAACTACACTCTGTGGAAGGTGGCAGAATACGGATCCGTCAGTGGGAGAGAGAAGATGATGGCAGAGATTTACGCTAACGGGCCGATCAGGTTTGCAGCTTTTTCATACGTTTATAAAGCAGTCCAATCTGGTTGCTTTGTTTTACTTGATAATTCAGTCACAATAATAAAGCACATCACAGATATCCCAAACCAACTTAGCACACTAGTTATAAGCCTGATTTCCACCCTAAACCTTTTCCTGTCATTACATACTTTCCTGTCTAATAATCGCTAAAAAGGCAAAAAGAAAAATCTCCAAAAAACAAGTTTCATTTGTTTAAATGTGATATAGGCTCTAAATAAATAAATACATGTTTGCTGTATATTTTTTCCATTTCATATATATATATAGATATATATATAGATATAGATTGTGTGTGTATATATATATACACACACAAAACTATTAAGTGGGGTACATACTGAAAAGAAAAAAAATATCCATCACAACACAATAGTATTGATCTGATCTAGTATTGATCTGATAGCAACACCAGCAGTGGTATCAATAAAATCACTATTTGGATCGATCCACCCGCCTTCTAGAAGAAAGAGCACATTTTTAAAAGAATCATAAGTATGACTGATGTGACCTTTCTGTCTTTGAAGGGTTGGTTCTATTATCCACTCAGTTTCCACTCATGGACTCACATTCTGTTAAATATACAGTATAACGATGAGTGTGAGCACAGTAAGCACATGATTCATGAGAGTTTGGAGTGTGAGCAGGTACTAAATATGGTGCAGCTACATTCTAACTTCTGTACTTCCTCTTGTCTTGTTTCTGTTGAAATCTGAGGTGTGAAGCTGTTGTGGCTAAATAAAGATTACACTGAAACAAGAAAGCTACAGTTTGTCTCTGAGTTGAGCTTCAGTAGGACAGAAGTGTAGTTTTATATTCGGTGTTAGATTGTAGTGAAGGTGAAGTGTCATCTGTGATAGGCACATGTCAAACTTAAAGCTCAGAGGGCAAATCTTAGCCCATTTGCTTTTTGCAGAACAAAGTCCAAGTCCAGGCTTTATTATGGAGTTAACCCCCATGATCAAAGGTCTTTTATTGAGATTTCCTGCAGTCATTGAGTTGTCATGTTGAGATTTTTGGAAATGTGTAAACACCCAATGAAAGATGTAGTGTTTCTCTTTTACACAAGGATTTTTTGCGAGCAAGGTATATATTTGTGCTTCACTTGATGGCAACTAGTTGAGTTTTTGTTAAGGTTCGATTTTAAGAATGGGCCTTGTATTATTTATTACTAGCATGGCCCCGTGCCATTATAATCTGAACTGAACTGTCAAATGTATCGCGTAAAATAGTTGAATGCGAAATGTAGATATTGGCAACATTCGTGCAAAGTTTCATCAAGATCGGTCTGCTCGTCTAGGAGGTGATGGGGAACATACGAACACACTGCACATATGCTATGATCATAATAGTGTGATGTCAGTGAAGTGTATTTGTGTGTCCTTGGCAGTTTGACAACCCTGACCCATTTTGACTCTGCTTAGAAGCTGATGGGTTGAGCAGCTTTTGTAGTTTCTTTGAATCATTTTTCTGTCTTGGAAACAAATGTTCATTAAACTATCTGCAGCCCAAGTCCAGGAAGCCTCTGAATGTAAAAGAACTGTAGGCTTCATCATTTCAGCATCCCATCATCTGCTGCTGAAATGTTGTCGGTGCAGCACAACATTAAACTCATTCGGTGACTGCCGCAACTTTAAAGCAGACAGAGTAAGTAACCTGTGGTGTTTATTGATTTTTATTTTTTAGCTGCGGGATTATGGCCACAGATCAGCTGGATGCGTACACTGGAGGTCTCTACTTTGAATACCAGGAGGAAGCCTACATCAACCACATCGTGTCGGTGGCAGGATGGGGAGTGGAAGACGATGTCGAATACTGGATCGTACGCAACTCCTGGGGAGAGCCATGGGTGAGTTGATGCCAGACAGCTAATGAAAATGTCTTCTCATTCCTGATTAATTTGCAGCCAGTTTTTCAAATCGCATACATTTTCACGGTCACAAATACAAGAATATTAAGTTGATTTCATTTGAGAAAGAAATCCTGTATCTGATTTGTTAAAAGAATTGTTTCATTATTTAAGTCTTGGCTTCTTTACTTTATTTTTGCCTTCAGGGTGAAAAGGGCTGGCTCAGGATCGTGACCAGTGCCTACAAGGGAGGAAGTGGCAGCAAGTACAACCTGGCAATAGAAGAGGACTGCATGTACGGAGACCCAATCGTACCCAAAGAATACCTCTAGAGGAGCCCAGTGTCAGATTGTCGTCAGACACTCTGATTCCTTCCAAAGAAAAGCTTTTTATGTTTTAATGTTAAGAAGGGAATAAGTTCAGGTTTTTCTTTTTTTAAAACCTATAATCATTACCAGGGTCTTCCAGCTGAATGTGAAACTTGCTTATGGTGATAGAAACTGTCTTATTACAACAGACAGGTGTGCAGGCTGTTTTACAGATAGAAACTTTGAAAGGGTTTTATCAGAAAGAGGAGTGACACAAGTTTTTGTGCTGCAGAAAAATTCAGGCCATGCAAAAGTCACCATGGTAAATAAAGAGGGGTTTTTGTACGGTATCGAGACAGCGTAGGAAAGCTTTTAGTTTTAATTTGTAAATTCAAAGTGATTGAGCCAAAGAACACAACTATCACACTTTCTTCTGCACCGCTCTGACACTAAATGTTTTCAGGGTGTGGTGTTAGCGACTGACAATGTTGCACTACGCAGTGATGAATGCAAAAAGTGAAATAAACAAAACTTTGTGTGCCTTTGTGTACAGTTTGAGTCAAATATAGATTCTTGTAATTTGCCATTTGTTTTCACGCTGAACACTTTGTATCAAATATTTCATTGTGACGATTTGTTTCTAAACTGTAACAATAAACACTTCATCTGTCCTTTGAGTTAGAATGTTTCATAGAAACCTCTCAGGCACTCCTGCAGACATCCCCTCTTTTCTATTTTACCATCCACTGTCTTCACTTTAATAGACACATGCCAGTCGTTAATCGTTAGGCTCGTTGATGTCATGGAGAAATAAAATGAACCTTGAAACCAAAATTAATTTTACTGAAAGAAACTTTTAGTAAAATAAGCAGTCTTCATACCAGCACAGATACACAAAAGAAGAAAAGGCACATAAAGGTTTTCTATTGGTAATTCAGTTGAATTCAAATCCGTTCCATTTTCTTTGTATAGAGTCAAATCACTGTCACCTCGTGGCCCTTTATACAACCAGGTGATTCCCTATGAGCAAGCTGGTGGTGACAGTGGACAAAAGGAAGAAGGCAGATCTTCTGACAGCACTGCAAAGAATGAACTACATACTAACTGTAAATCAAGAGCCTGTGCAGGTGAAAAGTACAGCCCGGTGACGGTCTTTGTCAGAAAGTTGCAGTTTCTTTCAAGCCTTTTGGCAACATTCTTACTTGCCAGCAGTGAAGATGTTGGTTTTCTTTGAAGCCATGTTAATTTGTAAACACATTTTTAGTGATAAAGTTTAATACAATACAGATCCTCTCTCAGTGGTGATTATCTCAATGCTGTCCTTCATGTTTCTGACTTTAATGTACTTGTTCAAGCCCAAAAACAGACTAGATTTCTATCGCTGAACAAGAAAAATGACCTGAAAACTTTCAGAAGACGTGTAATTAAACTACAATCAAACTACCACTCTGTATAAAATTAGTAGTTCATGTACTGTCGCTGAAACGGGGACATTTTGTTTACAATTGTTGTGGGAATGTTAAATAAATAGTGGCAAGTTGAACAGATGCAGACTGCACCAAAACTTTATTATTAGGAAATCTGAGTCAACTTGGTGCACAATTTGTATAAAGTTGTTTTGCTAAGATACCACCTATCTTTTTCATTAATGTTGTTTTTCATCCCCCAGTGCCCAAGCCCTCCATTTCCACAGCAATTTTATTAATGACGTCAAGATATTGGTCTGTGTTTCTGGGCTCATTAAAAGCTTTGGTTCTTACAGTATCTCATATCTGTTTTTAGTTTTTGCTGCTTAAACAGAACCATAAACATCTGCAGCAGTAAATATAATGGGGAACAGATACTTAATGTACAGTTTGCTATAATAATTTGCTGTGTGTAGTCAGGTGTTTCTATACACCTGACTACACAGGTGCTGCTTCTCCTAAAGGAACACTTCCTCCACCACGTGTCATTGTTAACCAATGGTGAATATTTAGATAACTACAGAAGTGAACTTTTTAAAATTCTTAAGATAGGAGTGCAGAAAGGGTGTCAGCATACATAAAAGAATAAAAGAAAGGCAGAACTAAATATGTTTTTCAGAGGTCTAATTTGCATGTTAAACAGCCATTGGTTCACCAAGACTGAGTGGGAGACCACTGACGCTAACAACCCCTAACAATGCATTTGAATTAGGGCTGTTGACACAGTCATCACGATTAACGCGATTTAACCCATCTGGAGCGCAGAATGGACAAACTGATTGCGTTAAAAGGTTTAATCGCGTTAATCGTGATGACGGCGTTAACGTTTGTGAGTTCACTACCTCCAGTGTTGTTTGCCTTGCAATCAGTATTTTAAACTTCTTAAATCTGCCTCTGAGAAATATTTCATATCATTAAAAGACTAAAACAAACAAAGCTAATGAAGCTAATGAGAACCTGAAATCGACAAAGTCACTCTGGAAACAAACTGAAAACAAAAATTTCAAAAAGTGGTGTGTGAGGCTCCTCATCCCTTCAGTACGTAATCACCTGCTTCAAATAATACTTCAATTAAATCTGTGGCTTTTGAGGGTTTACAGATCTCCATATTAAAACAAATAAATAAAATGCGTGGGAGGGAGCTGATTATATACACGCAGTCCCACACTGTATGAAGCTCATTCTGTTTGCTGTTGTGCTGCTGATCACTTACATGTTTTATGGTTACAAGATATCGCCATAACCTTCTACACATTAATATGTACATGAAAAAAAAAAAGCCAACAATAAACAAGCAATATTTTAAAGTTTATTTTAAAAGAGCTCAACCCAACATAAAATATAGAAAATCAAATATACAGGTTAAAAAAAAAGAAAAAAAGCAACATTCAGCTGCATCTTCAGAGAAATCTGTGTCACACCACTCTGCCAGCTCAGCGACAGCTGCTTTCATGTTTCCTCAACAGAAACTAATCTCCACTTCACTTTGCAAAACCCGAAAAGTCCACCTCCATACTATGTGCTTCAGCTGCAAGCACAGCACCTGCTTATCAGATATCAGATCTTCCACCTCCTTTAGGTCCCCCTTGCACAATCTTCCTTTCTGTGCATCAATTCCACATCAGTTGATCATGATGAAGTTTGACTTGCAGTGGGCTGAAAAACAATCACCCACACGTTAGTGCTTCAGACGGAGGAGATCCAAAAGACTTCCTCTTATTTATTAGAGGAATAATAGACTTTCTATAAACTTTCCTTTCTCCACACTTACCGATAAACTCAGCAACAGGGTCGTGTTCGCCCTCTGTGCGGATCGTTCCTGCGATACTGTCGTTTTCGAGGATCGGCAAGAAGAGTTGAACAAAGTCTGACGTATAGGGAGGCGCGATCACATCCAGCACCTTTAAGAGAAATATCTCACACTGACGTCTGTTCACAAAGATTTGTGCACCATCTTATTTTTTATTTACTGTGTACAACAAGTGAGTTTTTCTGTGAATATTAATCTGTGCAAAACTGAAAGTGGACAAACAACGGGAAAAGAGACATGACAGGAAAGAGTGCACACAAAAAACAGATTTCCATAAGCAGCTGTTACCTCAGTGACAAAATATCTAATGAGGGAGATATCTGTGTTGAGTTTCTCCAGACATTTGCGAATGTAGCTGACGACGGGCAGGACGTAGCCACGGCTGAGGAGGTGAACCATTCGGTCCAGCAGAGTCTTTTTCAACTCCAACTGGAGGAGGAAATAAAACAAACACACCATCAGCTCTGAGCTACAACACACACAGGCGCCCATTAACAAGCTGAAATTACAAGCATGCCAGCCACACAGTCACCCACCTGCTCCATGACGTCCAGCTGAGAGTGCTCTGTCTCAAAGAGCTTGATGAGCAGCTGGAGGACCTGCGGGTGCAGCAGCTGGTGACACGTACAGATCTGCACAGAGCAAAATTTCATGTTTGAACTTTAAGCTCGGCAAATTAATCACAATTTAATATTTCATCTTGCAGCAGTGTCGCACCTCATCGAGTAAAGCTAAATGGACGGGAGTGTGGTCTGTTTGCAGCTGGAAGTACCGCGGCTCAGACACCGTCCAGTCCACCCACTTCAGGACTCCCATAGCAACCACTGGAAACCTGAAAACACAGTCAGTCAGTCAGTGAGGAAATCTGGGTCTCAAACTCTGGTTTTACTTTAAGTACCAACATTAGAACCCTTCTTTACTTCTTTACTGTATATACAATAGATTCTAAATAATCATACATGTAAATAGATTTCTCATTTGCACATTTCATCTGGTAAATCTTGGAAACCTATCAGCTAAAGCTGAGCTGTGTTCAGGCTTTGAATGATTAACTGAAAATCCATCCATCCATTCGCAGCCGCTTATCCTTTTCAGGGTTGCTGGAGTCTATCCTAGCTGTCTTAGGGCGAGAGGCGGGGTACACCCTGGACAGGGCTAGCACACATAGACAAACAACCATTCGCACTCACAGTCACCCGCATTCACACCTATGGGTAACCTACCCCCACAAACTGCATGTCTTTGGACTGTGGGAGGAAGTCGGAGTACCCGGGGAGAACAAACTCCACACAGAAAGACCCCGGCCCGATGGTGGAATTGAACTCAGGACCTTGTTTCTGTGAGGCAACAGTGCTAACCACCATGCCGCCCTAACTCAAAATCAACATAGTTTTTATTTTATTTTTGTACTTACTTCTTAACCCTTCCACTCCTTTACAAACATTCACTGCATGATGGGGTTAAAATGTACAATTAAGATTATTGTGTTATGACAGAAGAGTGGCATTAGATACGATGAAAGCAGCCAACCAACATTTCAAATACTTCAATTTTAAAGCTCTTGTCAAACACTCACCTGATGCACTGGTACAAAGTGCCGAGCTCAGCGATCAGCTCTGTGGCTCCTTTGTTCTCATTGCAGCACAGGTTGTGCACAGTCTCGATAGCCTTGGAGGTTGACTTCAGTTCATCTTTATTAATGTTCACTCGCTTGTTCTGGAATTGGGATAAAATAAACATATTTCCATTATTACATGAGCAGATTTACATTAGCTATGCACACAGCGTCATTGTTTGTTTGTTTTTTTTGCACCTTTTTCCAGGTCTCCACCACACTGGCAGCATAGGCCAAGATGTGGATGTATTTGTGTTTATGGTCTTGGTTGATCTTGGATCCAGGCTTGAAAAGTGACTGCATAAACAGATCTAGAAAGGCCGGCACTCTGATCTAAAGACAAGAAAGAAAAGCGCTTAAATTCAGAGTGCTTTAGTTAGTAAGCACTGGACATAAACAGCAGAAAGGACGTTCTGAACTCACCAGTTCGACAGGAGGAGGGTCCATGCTGCTAAACATCTTGAACAGAACTGTTATATCAGCAGGATTCAGGGCTCCTTTGGACAACATGGCGCCGAGGGCCTGGCAGGCTCGGGGGTAGGCTGCTGCCGTACCAAGCGCAAGGGTTATCTGACTGGCATCATGACCTCTGCAACATTTATTATACAATTTTTATTACTCAAGCTCATTCACATAACTCTAATCTCACAGTTAATCACATTCACTTGGTCAGTTTGACCACATCAAATGGCAACGTTACCTCTCATGTGCAGACTTTTGCACCTCCTGGCCGATCCTGCGGACAGCTGAACCTCCCTGTTCCTCCTGAGCGAGGATGGACATCATCGCCTGGGCGAATAGGTAGGTGTGCTCGCCGTGACACACCATTTTCTGTTGGAAAGAGTCGGGCGCAGTTCATCAGAGACCATTACTTACAGCACTTAAAAAAAAAAAATAGTGGCACACAGAGACAAAAGGATACATATTTTACAGATCTTTGATGACTAACAGAACAGACAAGCAAACTAATCCTCACAGCAAATTCTGGCAGGTTCTTCTCCAGGTTTTCTTCTCCTCCGTCCAGCAGCGCCGCCAAAGATGTTCTCAACACCCGAGAGAAAACTTCCAGCTGTTGGCAGGCTGTGGACACACTGGTGATCTCGCCCTGGTAACCTGCGTCTGAAATGAGCTAAACAAACAAACAGAGTACTGAAAAGTAGCAGCGACAGTCCAATTCATCAAGCTGCAAAAATGTATCAAGAAAAAGAAGAAAAGATTTTCAATTTAGGTGAATTTTCATATTCATGTAGATAAAAGTACAATTACAACAATACACTTACTGACCACGTTTTTACGTACACCTGTTCGGCTGCTTGTTAACAAAAATATCTAATGAGTCAAACCCGTGCAGAGTCACAGTGATTTATTGGTAGGCCTCCATTACCTTTTCTGCTGATCTATTGGTCTTTGTATTAATTGTGTTGTTGTTGCACAGTTTGTCCACCAGAGGGCACTCTGCAGCTGCCCTGCTGGCAATACCTATTTGGGATGCCACTAACACAACATCTAAGCAGAGTCGGGCAGAGCATAAACAAAAAAATAAAAAACTACACATAACAAATGTTATCTGTATGCGTTTCATGTGTCTGAAAAAAAAAAATAGATGCCAATGTCTCTGAATAACTGGTCATAAAAATCTTATCAGTCACATGGCAGATCAGTGCATGTAGACATGGTCAATGCAACCTGCTGAAGATCAAACTGAGCATCAGAATGCTCAGTTTGGTCAATATTTAACTTATATTTGGTTGATATAAGTGACTTTGAATGTTGCACAGATGTTGGTGCCAGACAGGATGGTCTGAGCATTTCAGAAACTGTTGGATTTTCCCACAAACATCTCCAGTGTTTACAGGGAATGGTTTGAAAAAGACAAAATATCCAGCGAGCACCAGTTCTCTGTGTGAAAATGGCTTGCTAAAGCCAAAGGTCAGAGGAGAATGGCCAGGCTGCTTTGAGCTGATAAATAAGGTTGCAAACAAAGTATGCAGAAGAGCATCTCTGAATGCAACACACATTTCACCTTGAAGCAGATGGGCTACAGCAGCAGAAAACCACACCGGGTATCAGTTCTGTCAGCTAGTAACAGGAAACTGAGTCTACAATTCACACAAATTCACCAAAAAACATTTTGCCTGGTGTGGCGGGTCTCAACTTCTGCTGCAACCTTCAGATGGTAGGGTCAGAATTTAGTGCAAATAACATGAGAGCATGAATCACTCTTGTGTTGGACCAATAGTTGACTGCTGGTGGTATGGTGCATCATTTAAACGCTACAGCCTACCCCAGTATTGATTCTGACAATGTTTACAGTGTACCACATTCTGATAGCTGCTTCCTATGGGCTCAAATTGTGGTCATAAATATTTTGTACTTGTAAATCAGGATTTGTATGTGTAAAATTAATTTGTCTGTGCGTGCTAAAGATTTGTGTGGGAACAAAAAAATACCTGTGGAGCACTGCACTCAGGTTGCAGCCTAGTAAGGTGTCCCCAATAATGTGTCCAGTGAGTGTAAATGACAGCGACAAAACATCAGAAACAAATTTAAAGTCAGAATCTTTAATTCGACTCTTTCTACTGGCTAGTTTGCGTTCATGTCCTATCCTAATCTTCAGCTCCTGCTGCTCTTACTGTTTCCACAGTTACTACTATACCTTTACAGTGAAGTTGAGCATCAGGCAGTCAGGGTGAGCCTCCGCGAGCTTATAGAAGAGATCTCTCCACGTTGTGTGTGCTATCATCTGCTCAAGCCAAGCAGGAGTCTGAAAGCACAGGAGACTGGATTAGTTTGGTTTCTCTGAGCTTCAGTTAGATTTAAATCAGTCATTAAATCATGAAGCACAACACACTCGAGGTTTCTCACCACTTTCATTTGTCATATGTAACCCGGGTGTTTACGAGATCTCACCTCTCCCTCAACAGTGAAGATGGAATCGGCTTTCTGTGGGTCAAAGTGTTTTATCAGGAGACTCTTGAGGTGATTTTCTACTCGTTCTTGGACCTGTGCAGGCTCCACACCTGAATAATTACATTACACATTAATGAAAAGCCATCAGTAAGACAAACTAAAAATAGCTTTCTGACACAATAGTAAGACAAGTAGTCTGATAGGTACCCATCTGGATGAGCCACTCAGCCAGCAGATTAACAGTCTGAGCCACAGCAGAGTAATTTTCAGAGAGAAGCTGGATGACATGTTCTGGAGAGCCACCTGCTTGAAAATACCTGCAGGAACAACATGGTTGTTAATCACCAAAGTGTCTTTTTACCAAAACATATATTACATTTACATGAGCATGCAGAAGCTTACGTTTTGAGGGTGCTGAAGATGGCAGGCTCCATGATGTAATCCCTACTGGAGAATTTCTCCAGGCAAGCTTCCTGGATTTTCCCATCATTTTCTCCTTCACCGTAACCATCCTCCTGAAATACACAGTGATGCAGATGCTTCTAATGCGATTCATCTATCTTGGGAATAATAAGTAATACTCCTGTTCTCATTTGCATACAGTAACAAATTATAGTGTAGTTACAAGGTAGAGGAGAATCGACAGGTGCTATAGAAGGATGTTATTATTAGACTGAGCAGGCTTCCTAATCATCATCCAAATTAAAAGACACTGATATGTCGACATCAGGTTTGTGCTTCAGTTCAGTATCTAGTCAGAGGTTTACCCAACGTCTAAAACACACAGCTCTCATACTTTGAGCTTATTTTCTTGTCTCTTCTAGTTGAATACAGGTCTATGTGACTATTGCACCTTATTCTGATTTACTACTGTTTGACAAATGTACACACTAAAACCTGGAACAGGGTGCCATATTGCAGTCAAACTTAACTTCTACTACTGGTATCAAACAGGCATACAGCCACGGTTTACATATGAGGACATAATAAAAATAATCCGTTCTTAGAAGCAGGAATCGCCAGACACAACGTTATCACAATACTTCACTCACAATGCTGATTATTGCAAAAAAAAGAAAAAATTATCCCCCCCCCCCCCCCCCCACCAAAAAAAACAAAACATAATT